>JARKHS020011314.1:0-62031 GCA_030143305.2 Amblyomma americanum | reverse complement strand
TTTCCCGGGTACATTGCAAGAGCTACAGAGGAGACAAAGTAAGCTAAAAACAAACCATGGCTAGTTGAAGACAGGAGTATAAGAGGCATCAGAAAATGAAACGGGGTGATAGAAGTCTCAAATGGCCTCCACAGTTCTTGGTCAACTTAACCCATGTTATAAATCACGGCTGGCAGCTGGCTCCGTTTGGTGGTCAAAGAGCAGCGCGATTTATGAACCGAGACGGTTGCGTGCAAAATATCGTTTTTGCTGAGGTGTGGAAGGCACAGGAACGCAGAGAAAATTTCACGTAAAAAGCAGCCAGTTTTTAAGACCAAATCGATGGTGAAAGGAGCTGGGGAAAGCATGACACAAAAAGGTCTATTTTTAGGTAGGATATAAATGGCTCGCCCAGCCTAGCTTCAATGAGCAGACCTGAAACGAACAATGCCTATTTTGACACGCTTGAGCGTGAATCTGCGTGTCCTTTTTATTGTTCTTTGGCCTGGCATCTCCTTTTTGTTGTCCCATTCTGCTTTTTATGTTTATTCTTTTCACTAATATAAGAAACTGAAACATATAACCTTAGTATTAAATTCACAATGTTGTTATTTTTATCTTTTCATGTACAGTTCGCTTTGGCTCCTCTATTACTTTTTTCTTACGTGGCCTATCCAATTGCAAATCAGAGATCATTTTTGATGGTAGAAACATCATTGCCCTCTGAAGATATTTAACTTCAGCACTATTGGTGACAAAATATTCGTGATGCGCAAATAGCGATCAAGACGCACACGTCATGTGTGCGAATAATCACCTCTATTCATTACCACACATATGGACACGTGAATACAAGTTGCACTTCCAAGAGTGTGTTCCGAAGTCACTGAAGGCACACAGTCGATTACTTAAATGCCCGCCCACATGTCGTGGAGACGTTTGTTGTTCCCGATAGCACACTGAGTTTTCAAGCCATTTAGACGATATTTGGCTGTTTGGTAAATTGCCGATTATGCTTTTCCATCATTCGCAAACAAATCTTTTCACGTTGCCATAATAAAGTGAGTTCGTGTTCCTACTGTTTCCTGGTGCTTTTCTCGAATTACGCACGAATCAAGATTAACGCCAGTTTTACTAAGTGAGGTACGCCACGTCAAACGTATACAGCCCAAGGGTTTTCTTTCTTTCTAAGCTGTTTGGCGGGGCTCCCGAGCATATCTAGCAGTTCAGTGCTTGGGACGGTTGAGGACGCCATGGCATTCCTCTTTCGAGAGGTTACTTTTATGGTTTATGGGGATATGAAGTCCCAAAGCGACTGAGGTTATGAGGGACGCCGTAGTGAAAATCTCCAGAAATTTCGACCACCTGGGGTTATTGAACGTGCACTGACATCGAACAGTACACGGGCCTCTAGAATTTCGCCTCCATCGAAATTCCACCACCGCGGCCGGGATCGAACCCGCGCCTTTCGGGCCAGCAGCCGAGCGCCGTAACCGCTCAGCCACCGCGGCTGCTCTTTCGAGATGTTACGGTCGCTGAGGATGCATAACAGGCATGCAGCAAACCTCCCAAGCAAATCACCTGGGCTGTATACTTTTGACGGTGCCTGTACATGACCTCATCAGTGAAAATTGAAAAACAAAGAAAGATTGCGTAATCCCAGAATGTTCGAACAAGGTTGCACGGGCCACAGTGCACGATAGCACAGAGCACAATACAATAAATACACAATATACTCTGCCCTCTTCCTGTCTCTTTGTGCTACACATATCAGTTTCCTTCCAATAGTTCGCTGCGTCGTCCTTAATTCAACCCTTTATGTTCGCCCCAACGCGTGGGCCCCATAATACTGGAGTGATAGAGCTGTTATGTAATTCTTTCTTTAGAAAGACTGTCAAACTACCATTCATAATCTGAGAGAACCTATTAATTGCGCTCCACCCTATTCTTTTCATACTAGTTATTACATTGAAGCTGTATACCTCTACCGTCCAAGGAAATTTTCATGTCGTTGGCGTAGTCAACAAAAACGCCAGGCTAAAAATTGAATGATATACTCTGAGTGGAAATGTATCCAACCGCATAGAAATCGTATATGATACTGATCATAAAGCAGTAGCAATGTAATGAAAAATAATATAATCAGAACTAAAAATAAAAATTTTAAAAATCAACAGAAAAATAAGAAAATTATAAAGATTCAAAATAATAAAACATTAAAGATAAAAATACTTAATTGGTAAATGTTCTTTGAAAATAGGCATACAGCAAATAGCTCAGTACTGGTTTTAAGAACCAAACGAAAACAAGCATAAAAACCATATGATGGATGATAAGGCGCGTGTAAACAACGGGAACACCGTTCCACCAATGCAACTCAACCAACCATCATTCATGGTTCATGCGTCGATTTAACCTTAGCAAAAGAATATCTCTACAGTTAGAGCTGAAAATCTCATTGTATATCAAACTGATCATAAAGCAGGCGTGAATGTTGTGAGCTAATAAAGGGTAACATAAGTTCATTTCACATGTCTCTGGGTTCACTCGTTTTAAAGCCACGTGTTTCAATTTGCAGAAAACGTCGCAATGGGTAATTGGGTGTCATTTCACAGCTTCGTTGTCAAACCACCTTCACAGCGTGCATTGGAGCTACAATTGTTTCACTCTAGTGACGCGGATCTGCGGTGACTACCTGCCCTAAGTAGACGTATCTTCTTACCACTTGCAGCCCGTCGCTACAAATTCCAAATTACTGTTCGTTTCCGAGACTGTTGAACATGATTGTTTTTCTGCATATTAATTTTTGAGACATGGTTCTGCTCTTCCTGTCTAACTTATTGGTCTAACGCAGGAGTGCCTTGAACTCGGCCTCACGCAGTGTTGGGATTTGAAGGCGCGGGCTCCTTTTCCAAGCCATGCACCCTGAGAAGCCGAGCACCAGGCCGTACGCATTTTGAGGAAACCGGTGGGTAACCGGCCGGCAGCGGGAGTCGAACCCACCACCTCCAGAAGCCGAGGCGGGTGCTCGACCACGAGGCCACGGCTGCTGTAGCTGATCCCAATTCAGGCCTCGGAATACCTCCTGTGAACAGGCTGTGAATAGCATCGGCGAGATCGTGTCTCCTTGTCTGACGCCCTTCCTTATTGGAATTTTATTGCCGACTTCATGGAGACCTATGGTAGCTGTGCAGCCGCAATGGATATCTTCCAGTATTTTACATTAGGCTCTTCAACACTCCGATTCCACAATGCCTGCATTACTGCCTAGTTTTCGACCCAGTAAACGCTTCCTCGTAATATATGGAGGTTATATATAGGGGTTGGTTACAACCTCGCATTTCTCTATCACCTGATTGATAGTGTGAATACAGTATGTTGTCGAGTAGCCTTTACGAAAGCCTGCCTGACCATTTGGCTGATTGAAGTCTAACGTTGGCTTGAATATATTGGCGATTACCTTAGTTAACACATTATAGGCAACAGACAGTAAGATGATCGGTTTGTAGTTTTTCATGTTGTTAGCGTTCCTCCAAGCTTCTGGTATGCTGTCGGTGATAAGGAATTGCGTATAGAGGGTGTCTAGTTTTTTTAGCACACTATCCCCCACGTCCTTCAACAGATGTGCTCTTACCTGATATTTACCAGTTCATTGTTTTGCTCCTAAAGCTTTACCAAGCAGTGTAAGCACAATTTTTACCACTACCTTTCGCGAATAGTTAGGCGAAGATGTGAAGCGGTGTGCTAAAAATCGACTGACACCTTTCTCACGTTCCTTTCTTCTCTTACTGTCAAAAACTTCCCCGCCTTTCAGAGTACCGGCAACAAAGCAGGCCAAGCCCCTATCTCGAAATACGATGCGCTCCGCCCTTCCCATCCCCATATCCTGAGTTAAACGTCATACTGCAAAGGTTAAGCATAACATACATTGTTAGGGTACATGAGGTTCAATGTCCCAGAGATGTGGGGGGGGGGGAGGGGGGGGACAATGAGATACGCAGTAGCGGAGGGCACCGAAATAAGCCCTACTACTCGGGGGTTTCTAAATGTGCACTCACATCGCACACCACGCGAGCATTCTTGCATTTCACCTTCATCTAAATGTACCCTCCAAGGCCTCAATTTTTGTCGCGTAAGCTGCACTGGCCGAGGTTGACCAGTTTTGCGTGCATCCTGAAGAGCCATGCTGCGCATGCGCGAGCAGCAGTGACGTCACAAAGGTGAATAAAAGAAACCCTGTGTCGAAGCAGGGAATCGAACCAGGGCCGTTGGCGCTTGAGGCGCAGGCGCTGCCACTCCGCCACGACGACTAGATGTTTAACCGTGAATAAAGGCGCAACACAAATAAGCGCAAGGTATCCGACATAAGGAAGTTTAATATGAAGAGAATGGATCATGCTCTAAGGAACGGAGGTAGCCTAAAAGCGGTGAAGAGAAAACTAGGCATAGGGAAAAACCGGATGTATGCGTTAAGAGACAAGGAGGGCAATGTCATTAGCAATATGGATAAGATAGTTAATGTAGCCGAAGAGTTCTACGCAAATCTATATAGTAACCAATGTAATCAGAACATTAATGATCGAAATAGTAGCGCACATCAATGCGTCATTCCGCCAGAAACGAAAGAGGAAATAAAAAATGCCTTAGGGGCAATGCAAAGGGGAAAAGCAGCTGGTGAGGATCAGGCAACAGCAGATCTGTTGAAAGACGAAGAGGAGATTCTGCTAGAAAAACTAGCCACCCTGTATACGCAATGCCTTATGACCTCGACCGTACCAAAAGCTTGGAAGAACGCAAATATAATCTTAATTCATCAGAAAGCAGACGCCAAGGACTTGAAAAATTACAGACCGATCAGCTTACTGTTCGCTGCCTACAAGATATTTACTGAGGTAATAGAGCAAGGGCAACCTTAGACTATAATCAACCACATGATCAGGCAGGCATTCGTAAAGGATATTCCACAATAGATCATATTCACACTATCAATCAGATGATAGAAAAATGCGCAGAATATAACCAACCCCTATATATAGGCCTCATTGATTATGAGAAAGCATTTGACTCAGTGGAAACCTCAGCAGTCATACAGGCATAGCGAAATCGGGGTGTAGATGAGCCTTATCTCAAAATACTGGAAGATATATGTAGGAACTGCACAGCTACCATTGTCCTCCATAAAGTCAGCAATAAAATTCCAATAAGGAAGGGCGTTAGCCAAGGAGACACGATCTCGCAAATGCCATTCACCGTCGGTTTACAGGGGGTATTTCGAGGCCTGAATTGGGAACATGTGGGGATAAGAGTTAATGGAGAATACCCAAATAATCTGCGATTCGCTGATGACATTGCCTTGCAGAGTCACTCAGGAGATAAACTGCAAATCATGATCAATGAGTTAGACAGAGCATTACGGTGGGTCTAAAAATTAACATGCAGAAAACCAAAGTAATGTTCTTGATTGAAGAAAAAGGAACGCCGACCAAAAGGTTGTTGTTTAAAACGAAGACGTTTCGGCTTCCATACGGAAGCCTTGATCACTCTTCCGTGATCAAGGCTTCCGTATGGAAGCCGAAACGTCTTCGTTTTAAACAACAACCTTTTGGTCGGCGTTCCTTTTTCTTCAGTCATGAATCTTCTACCCGACCAGACGAGTTTTCGTCAGACTTTAGATTTCAAGTAATGTTCTACAGTCTAGCAAGGGAACAGCAGATCACAATTGTGAACGTGGTAGTGGAAGTGGTAAAGGAATACGTCTACTTAGGGCAGGTAGTGACAGCTGATCCGGATCATGAGAGGGAAATAACTAGGAGGATAAGAATGGGCTGGACTGCATAAGGCAGGTTTTCTGAGATCATGAATAGCAGGTTACCAATATCCCTCAAGAAAAAAGTGTACAACAGCCGTATCCTACCGGTACTCACCTACAGGGCAGAAACGTGGAGGCTAATGAAAAGGGTTCAGCTTAAGTTAAGGATAGCACAGCGAGCCATGAAAAGGAAAATGATAGTTGTAACGTTAAGAGACCGGAAGCGGGTAGAGTGGGTGAGGGAAGAAACGTGTGTTAATGACATCCTAGTCGAAATCAAGAGGAAGAAATGGGCTTTGGGCAAGGCATGTACTGCGAACGCAAGATAACCGCTGGTCCATAATGGTAGCGGAGTGGATTCCAAGAGAAGGCAAGCGTAGCAGGGGGTGGCAGAAGGTTAGGTGGGCAGATGAGATTAGGAAGTTTGCAGGCATAGGATCGACGCAGCTAGCAAAGGACAAGGTTAATTGAAGAGACATGGGAGAGGCCTTTGCCCTGCAGTGGGTGTAGTCAGGCTGATGATGATGATGCTGATGATGATGATGATGATAATAATTATGAGTGAATGCGCGCCTTTCATATATTAACTCTTCCGAACCAGATGTCGACGCGCTTACGCTACGTATTTCCTGGCCTAGCAGGGCTAGGCCATCATCAATTTTTTTTTCTCGCATACTCGCGCTTAGCAGCTGTACCACATAACGGCAAGTATACGCACCTGCAAGTACGAAATTTGCCGCGTATTGCAGATATTTCCGCTATCCTCAGGAGCTGTACAGTTCCGCCTGCATACTGTGCATGCACACAGAGTAAAGGGTTCAGTTACCGGCACTTGGGTGCCACCACCTTCTAGCAAGCATGGAAAGAAGTGCGCATGCGCGTGGGCATCGATGCAGCCACGGGCCTAAGCGAGAGATAATGGTAACGGTGTATGATACGCTTTGATGAAACCATATTCATGACACCGCGAAAGTTCGAAATATTTGCTGGACCGAAAAGCGTCGGTAGTCCGCCGCAGTTCTTCCCAGCCTACTTGGCATTCTGCATGGCAGTGACGATTCACGACCACATCTAAGCATATTCATTGACTCAATGAGGTGCAACTCCTAATCATCACCGTCACGATCAGCACTCGGGGGCCTTCATATTTTTCAAAAGGTCATGACTGCCGTCCTTCTTGTAGCCTAATCCACATCATCGCTGGAGGGGCTTACTAAAAGGATATGTGTTCCGTTGAAATTTGGACTTGGTTCATATTTCTGAACAATAGCTCTAAAATGCAAAGCACCGATGAACGAGTAGACACGCGGGAGTAGCGCTGTGTGTGTCAACTCGATCACTGGTCCCTTGTCTTGTTGCGCTATTGCTCATAAGGTGATATGTGTGGCCTGATGTCTCAAAGCTGCATATGGCCTCGGACATAATTTCTAAGTTCGGGTGAACGACACACTGGTTTCAAGATGTCAGTGTAATGAATCGAATGTGGCTTTCCGTTACACCAAAAATGTCTAACTCTATTCCAAGCATTGGTGTAAGAGCCGTGATCTATTTTAACCGCCAGGATACATCAGCTCAATCGTTAAGAAACGAATTATCACTACAATAAGAGTCGCAGGATGTGTTACGTGACGCCGCGCCTAGCTCTCCGTAGTGCCCCTTTGTTGCCCCGAGAGGCGAGAACAAAGAAGCGGGTAGCACGGACGACACGCCACATAAGAGAAGCCGCTGACGGCAGCGAGCACTAACAATCAAGTGCTGCCTGGACAAGGCCGATGTACTTGAATTCAAGGATAAATATGCCATACAACTCCCCGTTTATGTTCATAGTCGTGGTCTCCGAACGATTGCTTGAGGAGCAGGCAACCTGAGGGTCTGAGAATAACATCGGAAAACAAAATCAGGCTCCCTGTGAGGTCAGATGCTCCACGTGAGCTTCAACGCGAGAACAGCGCCTCTTTCTGCGGAAGTTGTTCGAAGTCAATGAGGCTTTCGGGTTGCCGCCGCAGAATTGTAGTAATATTCGCTGAGCCTCCCGATCTAGATATACTGGCGAGTGTTTGTTCTTGACTCATTCTTGTGCTCTGAGTGCGTCATCTGTGGTACGATGGCCTTTGAAGTACGGTCACTGACTTCGTGCTGCTTGATTGGGATGAGTGAGTGAGTAAACTTTTATTGAAGAAGATGACGGCAGGAGCGCATCTGGGTGGGCCCTCACCTCAGGGCGCCGGAGGCTTCTGCCGACCTGGCGTTGAGAAGGAGGAGCATTGCCTGGTCGTCGAAGCGTGCGCTGGTCAGCTTCACCTCCCACGTCTCCAGGGCCGCATTACGCGGCCTTAAGTGGGGTTGCTGTGGACACGTGCATGTGATATGTGTTAGGGTTGAGGTGTCGCCGCACCATGGAAATTTTTGTCTTCGTAAAGTCTTGCGTGCAAGTGATGTAAACAGTTTAGGCTGCGGTTGGTTGGATCAGCTGTGTTGCGGCCCGACCCGCAAGTCTGATTACTTTTCGCGTTTTGTGGGCCCACTCTGATATCTTATTGCTGCCGTAAAACAACTGAAGACGGATTTTAAAGTTCGAAGACTTCTGCGTTTCCATGTATGTTTTGTGTTTCATGTCATTATTAGCAACCAGAGGCCATCCAGCTCAAAAAGGTTGATCTTGATCTTCACTTTTTCGCTCTTGTTTGCCACAGTGATCGTAACTAAGCCTTGTTCTGCGGTCACGATACACCACCGCGTGCCCTTTGGCTCACCGCCACCGGCAGTCAGTTTCCTTTTAATTGCAATATAGGTATTTATTTCCTTATTTGGATTACTCTCAGGACCAGTGCCATTAGAGAAGGGAGTGGTTATAAGATTTGAATTATAGGAATGAATGCTGCATACGTACAAGATTACCTAAATTAATAACAAGCTTTGTTATATATATAGCCATACAATGTTAGCGAAGGCACTGCGGAAACGCGGATGATCAGCAATGGAGGTGAGCACTCAGGGATTGTGGTTCCAGCCCTGTGAAGTACCAGGAATGAATGACTGAAAGATTTTTTGTTATCAATAGCTATGCCAACTTTTTGTGCCTGAACAATGCGAGGAGACATGTACAAGTGGGGAATAAGAATGCCATTATGCAAAAAAGAGTTGTAAAAAAATTTCAAAAATGAATAGTGTAGAAACTTTGCGACGGGAGGCGATTTATGTAAGTTGAGGTGAGTTCTTGATAGATGCTACGTTAGTGATGCGATTATAATTACGAAGACTGAAACGAGCGGTGTTGTTTTGAACTAATTCAAAGGAATACATCTAGTTGTCCCTTCGGAGATCCAAGATGGATGCAGCATACCCAAGCTTGCTGCGGATTCGCGATTTGTACAACAGCACTTTTAATGACACAGCGGCAACAGAAAAGCTACGGCGCAGATACCCTATCATAGGGTTAGTGCTCCTAACTAGATTATTATTATTTAGGAACCAATTAAGAATAGACGGCATGTGTACACCAAGGTAATGATAAGAAGAAATGAATTCAAGGGGTATGCTATATAAAATAAGCTATTGGAGCAGTAGAGCTGCAGGCGACGGGCATAAATTTATTGTTTAGTTACATTAACCAGAGGCCACACAAACTGAAAGTAGCGTTAATGTGATTTTGTAATATGATGACGTCGTTCTCGTCATCAATTTCACGAAGGTATACACACATCCGCCAATAACAGAATGCTAGAGGATACGTATTGGGTTAAGTCAATAATGTAAATAAGGAACAACAAGGTACCTAAAACAGAGCCTTGTCGGCACAACTGAATGTATGGCATTTAGCGGGGAGTTAAATTTGTTAGCCGTGACGAACTGTCATCGTTTAGAGAGCAAATGTTCCAGCCACAGTGTAATACTCTTATGTAGGTTTAATTTGCTTAATTTAGAAAGCAGTAGTTGAGAGAATTTTTTGAAGATTTCAAAAAAGTGAAGAAAAACACAATCGGCTATGGAACGAAGGTGTATTTATTTATTTAGTTTTTTATTTAATTTTGCATAGTGCAGCTCGTGTTCAGGCTATTGCAGGAGTTGGGTTAATAAATCGTGTAAAAACGGCAACGTACAATACACAGATACAAAAAGATTACATCTTACATGTTTGAATACATTGCTCGAACAATGTGATAGGCTGTAACTAATAAAATGAGGCAATGCACAATGAACATAACACAAAAGAAAACATCATATGGCACCGATAGCTGTTAAATATCAGTTTAATGAAGAGACCGCTTTTTGCCAGCAATTAAGTTCCAATGCTCAACAGTACGAGGAAAAAATCAGTTTTTGAAATTATCAGTACGGGAGAAGTATGGCTTAACATTAAACCCGTGATGACTCCTGGTTGATCGGAGGATATCAGGGGTAAGATAGACATCACGTGTGACATGATAAAGTGGATTGGCGATGCAGTGCAAGAACCTCAGTGAGTCCACGTGGCGGCGCACGGGCAAGGGGCATAGATTTAAAGCGGACAAGGCAAAATAATGTGAAAAATGGCCATCATATCGACGATATATGAACCTGATTGCTTCCCTTTTGATGCTCTCGATTTGATCAATTCCGCATTGCTGATGGGGATTCCAGACGGAGACGCGCATTCAAATACGGGTTGAATTAAGGATTCGTACATTAATAGCTTAGTTTCTTTTGGTTTTTCAGTTAACGTTGAGAATGATACGAAGCTTATTGGTGAATGGCGCTAGCTTTGGTTCATTGTGTTTACGTCTAAGCTGCAGTCGGTAATCTGTCTAGTGCATGCATTTATATCACAGTAGATTTCATTGTCTTCTCCTAACCACTTCTAACCCGATTTGGATAGGCGACATTTTTCTATTTGGTTTTCTCTTTGACCTTGCTCTCTTCTTCCCTGTATACCACGTAGGATTTACTCCTACTACCCCTCTCCTATTATATAGCTCTAATGTTTGACTTTTTCTAACCCCGTCTCTTTCAACTTATATTCGTTTTAATGTTTTTCTCTCTAAGTCTACTCTAGTCGATTTAAATAGCGTCGGCGCGCCGCATGCCACTATTCGTACCGGGAACTAAATAGCGTGTTTTCGCATCTCACTCAATCTTCTCCCCGTCCTCATGTGCTTTATTTTCTTGTAATGTGAACACACAGACGGGCTAACAGACAGACAAAGAGAGGGGAAGAGGTAGCTGCTAAGTGCACTGCAGCATTTACCATTAGGGCTGTGTTGAAAAACTACTGAAAGGTGAAGCGGTGAAATGTCATCTGCCCTGTGCGAAAATCTGTGTGCCGCTGTATACCTCGTCTCTTTAATGCTTCCCTTTTCTTCTTGTAAAATGCCCTCATTTAAAAGCACAGTTATAGTCTTCTGTGTTTATCATTTCCCGCTGCACGTGCAGGTAATTAAAATATATTAAGGACTTGAATATTATTTGCCGCATCACATCACAACACCGAAGTATGTTTGCGATGCCCACACCTGCAAGATTTCGGTGTCTGCGCTGCATTCATTCACGAAAGAACTTCAGGCTGTGAAAAATTCATCCGAATGGTTAATTTTATTATTATATACTGTATTTACCTCTTCTCCTCTGCACGGCCTTCCACGCGCACATCAGAGGTAATTCGTCATCCACGTGCTTGATTGTGGGTCTGGCGAGTCTCTTTTTCTCTTTTTTAATCAGCCTTACCTTCATCTCTTTTCCTCGCGCCTGGTGATCCCCCTCCAGCTTTATACGCTGCGCAATATTGGTTCCTAGCAGCCAGCGTAGCATCTATAATTTGATTAGGCAGGTCCACTCCCGGTCTCAGGGCACCGTCGCTTGATTACGTCTTTTTTTTCAGCAAGGGCTTCCTTTTTGATATGCTTTGTTTAATTTATTCGTGCATCATTTATGCGTGCCTTTCTCATGCTTTGAACCAGAGAATACGCGAAATTTCTCTTCAGTAATAAAATTCAATGATTATTCTCTTCGAACGACTGGAGAACTGCCAAAATCAAACACTGCCACAAAAGGTGGGCTAAGGAACATGTTCTGAAACACGCAGTTCATGAAATTTTCTTAACTTTTCTGGAAGAGCTGAACATACTTTCTTAAGTTCAGCATGAGTTCATGCTCACATACTAAACAAGAACTCAGTTATTAGGAGCTATACGTGTCTTAGCGACATGAAAAAATGAAGGTAGACTGACGGAAACATTTTTGATTAATTTTTGGAATGACCTCGTGGTTCGGACAGCAAGTTACTGTAATAATCATATTGTGTATTAAAAAATATTAAATATTTCTTTTTTTCTGGGGGCCAGTTAATCAGGCCAACATTAGTTATTAACATTTAAAAACACATCTGATACAGTACCTCTTGATTCTGGCATTTCCCAGAAGCCCTAACTTGGTAAGTTTCAGTTCTTACTCTTCACAAATGAAGTTTTTGATAATCTGCCATCGATATGGAAATGTAGGCAGATGGCTGTGTGTTCTGGAACACTGATAATACTATTCTTGACCCAATCAAAATTGAATACTGAGCTCTTACAGATAATAAAATGGTGTGACCGGTTGCAAACGACCACCACCTTTCAGAAGACATCGTTCAGAAGAGTAAGCCCAAAAAAAGTCCCCTTTTGGTTTCCTGTCACGGTAAGGACATTACTCTTAAGAAGTTAAGCATTATATAACCTTAGTCTCTGGATCCCTAGTAATTTTATCGTGGAGAAAGCACATCGATGCTCTAATAGCTGGAGCCTTTCTTGAACTCTTCTTTTTTTAGACGGTCATGAAATTCCGCTGCACCATCGGCGCATTTTCCGTCATACGACACCACATGTATGTGCAGTAATAATCAGGAACCTCTTCATCGCATCTGATATGAACAAATTGGAACGCGTTCAACAAAAGCCAGCAAGTTTTATTAATGCGAAAGCAATACATGTCTATATTGACGCCGGAAGTGTCCCCAAAAAATGTGTCGCCGGAAGTTGGTCTTCTTTGACGTCACTAGTTAGGTGACATCATTAGAATATATTAGGAAAAGAAAATTGCAGTCTATGGGAATCGAACCCGGGCCGCCGGCGTGCGAGATGACGTTACAAGATGACGCAAAATTTAAGTAGTTATTAAGTCACACCTGAGCAGAGCCACAGTCGCTGCCAGGTGCAGATGGGAGAGGGGAGGAATGACAGACACCCGCGGCGAGAAAACCGCGTCCGCCGAAGCGAGGACGCTGGTTTGGGATATAGATATAAAGGTGCATACGAAATTCCAGTGATATATTCACTAGTGGACCTCATGTGGTGGCAGTATTCCCAAATGCATTCACCATAATTTTCAGCAATCGTTCGTCGTACAGCATTTTGTTCTCAAAGCAATTCTCTTTGCTTATAGATTACATGTGTTAGTCAAGTTGGAGGCTAGCTTGCGAGAGGGGTTTGGAACAATGACATATGCACCTTGAGTTGCAAGGTTTAAAGTGCGGTTGAGGTTTCCTCCTAGATGCCGAGATTCGAGAGCTACAGCGCCCTTTCCTTTCCTCAAAGCACATACCTTCGCATACCTCCAGAATTTTTTAGAAGAAATATGGTGGTTAGAGCTCTCGGCTACTGATCCAGAGTATCAACGTTCTCACCCGACCGCGGCGGCTGTGTTTCGATGGAGATGAAACGCAAAGGCGCCCGTGTGCTGTGCGATGTCAGTGCACGTTAAAGATCCCCAGGTGGTCGAAATTATTCCGGAGCCCTCTACTACGGCACCGCTTTCTTCCTTTCTTCTCTCAGTCCCTCCCTCCTTTATCCCTTCCCTTACGGCGCGGTTAAGCCGTTCGCCTATAAGTGAGACAGATACTGCGCCATTTCTTTTCCTTAACAGCCGACTCAGTTCAAATATAGGCGTGTTTCTCTCAGGGACTTACATAGACGAAGCAGCTTTCGCAGGAAGCGAAAGAACTCGCATGTGCAGAGCTCTTTTTGCACGTAATAGCAGGATATTACAGCAGTAACACATCTGGTGTTGTTAATTTCTAGTCAGCTATGATACAAGTCAACGACAATATAGAACAATATTTGGGCTAACATAAAGAAATAATTGTTTCGAATATTCATACGTGTCATGAACTCTGGTTGAGTGGAACAGCCTTGCTAACCACGCATTTACGTCAAACCTTACCATCATTCAAGAAGCACTTAAAGTAATTTGTTCCTAATGTCTTACCTTCATGTATTTGGTTTCGTTTATGTGGCTTAACGTACCAAAGCGACTCAGGCTCTGAGGGACGTCGCAGTGGAGGGCTCCGGATAATTTCGACCATCTGGGGTTTCTTAACGCGCACTGACATCGCATGGCACACGGGGCCCTATCATTTCGCCTCCAACGAAATGAGACCGCCGCGGCCGGGGTCGAACCGCCATTCTGTTGAGTCAGCAGCCGAACACCATTACCACTGCGCCATCGCGGCGGCTCTTTCATGTGTTTGCATTTCTGATTATTTTACGACCTTGCTACGATATTGAGGAAAACCGCCATATCTACAAGCAATAACTAAATAAATAAACAACTGAATTAATGATTGCGCACAGGAGCTAGCGGGTATTAAGACATCAGTTCTCTAAACGTTTAGGCTCAAAGGCGGGTCTTTGCAATTGAGAAGGCGGGAAATACCTTGGTATATCTGCCTCTCTGTATTTTCACACGCAGAGCGAGACTCCGGCCCGACGAGTCCGTGACAGCGCACCTGTGATGGGAAAGAGGACTGCAGGTTCGCATTATCTCAGCGTAAAAGGTCGAAGAAATAAACCCAGGCGGCATGTGGGAAAAAAGGAAACTCTATTGTGAGAAACTAAGAGAAAAGGAGGTAAAAACACATAAACAGGAAAGCTGACAAAGGGAACACTCGCGACAGACAAAGGAAAGGTAGAAGGACAAAGAGGAAGCGTTCACTCAACGTTCGGCGGAACGTTCATCGTCCTGAGTGTGCTCTGTGAAGGTGGTGCGTCGGGCGAGGAGGTGTGGCGGAGCGTTGGCGCAATCAAGCCCTCAGGTCGACGCTCTGGTGGACGACAGGGTCAGGTAGTCCGGGCACGCCGTGGTGTAGAGAAAGGCAGCCCCCAGGTCTGGTAATCCGGGGATGCCGTGGTGGAGAGAAAGGCGGCCCCCAGGTCTGGTAATCCGGGGATGCCGTGGTGGATAGAAAGGCGGCCCCCAGGTCTGGTAATCCGGGGATGCCGTGGTCGATAGAAAGGCGGCCCCCAGGTCTGGTAATCCGGGGATACCGTGGTGGATAGAAAGGCGGCCCCCAGGTCTGGTAATCCGGGGATGCCATGGTGGATAGAAAGGCGGCCCCCAGGTCTGGTAGTCCGGGAAGCAGCGGAGAAGACCAAGCGGCCTGTGTTCTGAAGCTGCCGCACAGGAAGGGAACCGCGGTGCCTAGGTCTGGTGGGCCTGGCCCTCGACGATGGCTGTCCAGGTCTGGTAGCCCGGACGTCTGCGGCTGAGGCACAAGTCTGGAAATTCGGGGAGCCAGCAGATCTTCCCTACGTCCGTCGCCGACCGCGTTCCAACCGTTCTCGCTCCCATGCAAAATTTGCCACGTCTCCTTCTTTTTTTTCTTCCCTTTGAGCGTCTTCGCCCGCCGCAGTGTGGCGCTAGCTTCTGAGAGCACCTCAACCAGCTCGCATGCCAGGAAGCGCAACAATTCTTGTGCGTAATGGGGTCCGCTGAGCCCGGAAGGAATTCGTGTAGCTGAAACAGGTCGCCTCGCCTTAGCTTGCACCCACGCACGCCTGACCAGTATTGGGGCGCTGTTAGACACCAATCGCCTAAAGTCTTTCAGCATTCGGCGGCACACATTGAGCCTGTCTTCTTGCCACTTCGGAAGTTAACGAAGCCTTAACGACACTCGCTGCTTGCGCACCGCCCCTAATGCTACCGGCGTTACGAGAAGTTGTAAAGGTTGCTGAATAAGGAGAGCTCCTTACACAGCTTGTTTCAACCGCTGCACATTTCTCTCGTCCACGTGTGTCAGCTGTGTATTGCAATCACAACCTCGGCTCAGCTGTGTATTGCGATCACAACCTTTTCTTAGCCGCCTGAGTTTGACGTGTTGACGCGTTCCCCTCCTACTCTAGAGCGCTTGGCTGAATCAGTTATTCTTGTTTATTATTATTCGGCACGCGGATGTAGACACAGTGGCATAGAAAAAGCATCAATCACGCTCGTTGTAAAACGCTTTCATTGTCACCGTCCTCGTATTGCGCCCTACTATGTTCGATGATTTTCTTATTCAACGTGAGTGTTGCGGAACGGCTGCAGCACTGCTGCCTCTCACCGACAGTGTTTTCCCTCGTAAAGGTAATGAAAAGCTTTTAATTACTTTTGATAATAAGAAACTAATTACTAACTGGAATCCACCTAAGGGCAGGCATCTGGCTGCAGAGGCAAGCTATACAATTTTGACAGAAACTTCGTAATTGAAGAAAAAAATGGCCTGGCTCGGGGATCGAGTCCGGGTCCGTCACCTGACCGGGAGTAATTACTCCCTTATTACAAATGCTGGTTTGCCTAAAATATTGTAGAACTTACTTTTTATACTTGGGGTTGGTAAAAATATTTCCATGACAATGGAAATAACCGCTCTTGGTTTATAGGGGAGCACCCACCGATGGTTCGTGTTTGTGCTCATTCTATTCTGAAGATATATCGAGTTATCGCCAGAGGTAGGCATCCTCACCAGGATGAGCCGTCATGAGGGCATCCTCATCCTCATGAGCATTATACTCGGTGAGTTGAGGGTAAGGGAGGATCAGTGCATGAGAATTCGTGAGTACGAGGGTGAGAGAGGAATGACATGGTGAGTTGAGGGCAAGAGAGGGAAGAGATGATGAGGTGAGGGCAAGATGCTCGATCTTAGGGTGAAGGTGGAGGCCCGAACCGTACTCCGGGCCAACGTTTCTTGTCTGGGCTGTAGCTATTAATTCCCGTTTTAGAACGCGAGTTTTTAGGGTGAAGCTTTCCGGGGAAGATGAAGCTTCTGCAGTCAGGAGGCACACGAGGCCAACACGAAAGGCCATGAGCCGCGCACCTTCTCCGTCGCCGCGCCCGTGTTTTATATAAAACAAAGCGCTCACGGCGCGCCACAGCTAGGCTTCGAAGGGAAAGGAAATACGCAAGAAACGGAGAAGAAACCGCAACAAAGTCATAAAAGAGTAGGCACACTTGGTTAATGAAGGCTAATGGAGTCAGGAGTATCTTAGCGAGCGGACTGCGCGGCATTGAGCGAAGTGCGCGTTGATGAGAAAATGTGTGACGACGCGGGGCAGTCATTTCAACGTAGTGATAATAAGTTTAGTCATGTTTGCTCGAACAGACGCGCGAAGGTGGATGATTGTATGGCTGTCTCGAGTTCGACTTATCCGGCGCAGATGAAGCGTCTCGCGTTGTGGTGATGTTAACACCACGGTGGAGCCGCCGCTGTGTATGCATTACTTCTTGCCCTTCAGTCTCGTGAATGGGAGCTTTGTGTGCTGCCCCTAAAAACTTCATATCAGTATCATTCAAAGCAGCTTTTACTAGAAAAATTCGCCAAAACAAGTACTGAGGTTAGATGATGTAGCGATGTTCTTTATCATCTTTGATGATGTTGCCTCTTGTTTGCAGACCCGGCGACAAGGTGCGACGGGCGGAGAGGACAGCAATTGCTTCAACTGTATCCTTTTCTTTAGTTCTAATAATGAAATAATGACTCACTGGCATCCACCTAAGCGCAGCCATACGGAAACCGAGGTAAGCTATACGACTTTCTAAGAAACATCGTAGTTCTATAGAAATTCGTCCTGGTCCGGTAATGTTACAAAGCGGTCGGGAGGTGTTCCTAGTAGAAGTTACCAACGCAATCTCTCAAGCAGGCCGGAATCCACGCTAAGCGGGATCTCCATGATCCTCCGACTGTTCAAGAGTCTAACACATAAACTACAAGTTTCACATTGCGGAATCAGGCTAGAAGCCATCACCAAGCAAGGCATCTGCCACCCGCTCTCAAAGAAGCCGGAATCCCCACGAAGCCGGATCTCCGTCAACCTTTGAGTCACGACTGAATTGGTCTGTCTCGTTCAGCCACCGCAACGCATCTGCCCTAGCTCTCTCTCTCGGGCGCGCAGATTGCGTTCAATTCGCGCCATTTTCTCACTTCTAATTACTGGTCCTCTGGCTCTCTGGCGAAAACGATTAAACATTACAAAGAGAAAGAAATATCACAACTACTAACTCGCTACTTCAACCAAAAGTACAAAAATCCCCGTATGTTCGAGGCCTTGAGTCCACCAGCGCCCCAGCCACCCCGATCACCGTGGCTCAAGCCAAGCAGTGCAAATAGAAAAACTTGTTCTTCGACCGTACGCGAACACTCACATATGTTCCCGGCGTACGACCTCCAATAGCCATCTCCAAGGGCTTCGATTCCAAATGCAATGATGGTGTCCTCCCTCAGAACCGTGTGACCGCGCTACCCGAAATGGATAAAATGCGGCCCACTGAAACCGCGATATTTCCCATTGATATGGACATGCGGTGGAGCGTACGGCGCTTTTTCTCCTCATATGCATGGCGCATCGTAAGTCTTCAAAAGTATCTCCCGGTCCCGGCATCAGTTACTTGCTGCTCACTAAAATACGCGACGTAGGAAACAAAACAAGCCGAAGAAACACAAAGAAAACTTAGCTAAGCGAGTGCTGGGATGAATCATCCCGCGAATCAACAGAGCGAACAAGGCGGTGAACGAAGCAGGGGACGCGCTCGCCCGGATATACAGCTAGAGTGCAAACGCATGGAACAAGAGCGCTTCGCTTATCCACAGGCAAGGCTAGTGAGCCGGTTATCTGAAGAAGCGGTTGCGTGTTACACCGCCTTTCGCGGCGCCCAATCTGCCCAAGCAGTCAAAACATGGCAGATTAGATTGCAAAACATTTTTTTTTCGTCAGAAAAGGCAAAATGCAGATGGTCCTTGCAAGCTGGCTATCAGTCCACGGCTGGCAGCGACCTGAGTAGCCCATTCAATAGCCAGGGCTTCAACGCCCAGATCTCAGCTGACCAACACAGCCTCCCATTGCTCGAGAGTAGGAGACTGTATTAGAGATGAACACGGGAGCTTTGAAATTTTCGAAAATGGCCGCGATAGGACGAGGTGCAGTTGAGTCAGCGGCGTGCGCACATAGCCTTCTTTTTGCCATCCTGGATGGTTTTTTTTTTTGCTCGGGGGCATGAAACGTGGATTTTTTCTATTACTTTAGTCATATCACTGATTCTTTGTTTTATTTTAAGGGACAGCATTACAACCTCGCTGCAGCGGAAAGCTGGTTTAGGGCCTGGGTAACACACTAAAGAATAAATTCATAGCCGGGGAAGTGGGATTCGAACCCGCGGCGGCGCGAACAAATCAGTTTCGCTGGCCGCTGCTTCAGACCACTGCGCCATCGCCAGAGCTTTTTTTAACGTGGTATTGTTTACACTGAAAGTTTTTAGGATAGGCCACCAAACACATCTCAAAAGTACAGAGCACTCGAAGAGAGGCGAGGCTGAGCACATCACCAAGAGGGCCACTTTGGTTTAAATTCCGTCCGTCCATACACTCCTCTCAGGTGAGCAGTCATTTAGCAGAAATCTTAACAACCTGCCTGTTCGAACTTCCACACTCTCTAGCTTCTTCTTCTTCGTCGTCTTAAGGCATGGCTGTGCTTGTAATATCATCGTCTTCGTCACCTACCCGCGTTCACATGTGTTAAACTGCCAGTCCAACGCCTAGAGGAGGCGGTGGCCACTCTCTCGGGCTTTGTTGTTGTTGTTGACCTCACACAATGGCACATACCCACAAGGGGGATTGGCCATTGGATTGAAAATGTGGTCTTCATCATCTTCCATATGTGCGCGTGAAATCGCCATCAGACTAGCATGCAGCAAGCCGCGCGAAGTGGCGGGAGATTAGAAGCAGTGAAATTCAGTTCAAGACCGAATTCTGTCGCGATCTCATCGGATTTAAGCAGCCTCTAAACTTTCCTTGTTCTTAGTTTATTCTGTGCTTAGCACTTATTCTAACTGTGTGGTAAATGCTATTGAATCGTTTTCTGAACACTCTTGGCGTATTGTAGTTTTTGTGGAGAGACACAAGAATAAATTGTTATAAGTGCAGAGCACATGTATGCATGCACTGCGTGCCAGAAGTTAAGGCATAGTGATATTTTTCGCCTCAACTCCTAATTGTCTCGGTTTTGTCTCACGTATTAGCTCAAACACACACACACAACAACATATGCATCTAGCCTCTCGTCAAATAGTGCTTTGAGGGCTTGCCTTATATGTTTATTACTCTGAAATATCGCCAGAGGTTCCTAACTAGAAACAGTACTCTAGTTTTAAAAAACATAAGAGAGGGTGAAGAAGGGTCGACGACGTGAGGGTGAGGCCAAGTCAGATCTGTAGAGGAAGCGTCCAAGGTGGAGTAAATTTCTAATTAGGATGGAATTGCTCATTTGAATCCACGTAAGCGCAGCCACACGACTGGAAAGAAAGCTGCACAGCGAGAGAGGGCACACAAATCATACGCAGTTAGAGTGAGGAGGGCAGGATAATTTTTGACAATGAAGGCGAGGGTGAGAGAGGGCAATGAAATGAAAGGTGACGGTAAGAGAAAAAAGTTTGCGCAGCCATTGGTCTTATCTCTAGTTCACTAAGAATGAATCTGTTCGCATGTGAGTTTGCATTTGCACGTGGTAGCACTAAGGCTATGTGCCAAAAAGTTACAAAAGCGACCTTTGCTTTCAGTGAAGTGTTAAGTAACTTTGACTCATTAAAGCAACATTTTAGTAATTCCTAACTGCAGCGGCTCTGAGCAGTTGTATTTTTCCCCCTGAGTTGGCTCCTTTGCTGACCATACTAACCGACGTTTTGCGCTCAGGCGAAAAAGTGCGTTGTACGCTCTAAATATAGTTCATGGAAAGAGTGCGAACCATAGGCAGAGCTTAAAAAGCAGAATACACACCACGCAAATCGAAGTACACAAACAAAAGGAAAATCGGAAGAACAAAATAAAAAGTACCTCCCTGTGCGCACCGAATTAAACGCCACAAAAGAGAGAAACAGCCTTAAGGCACCAAGTGATATGCCTGTACAAATTGTCAAACTCTCATGCAGTGCGACGAATCGGTAACTACTGCACCCGTCTGCAAATGTGGCCGTGTAAAATGTTCTGCAACTAAGCAGACTAAAAGAGGTTGTTTCCTTGTGGTTTATTGGCATGTGGTATTGTTATGTGTAGCGACTCTACACATAAATCACAAGGACCAGTAAAGTCTAACATGAGATGTGAATCTCCATCGAAGGCCACAGTCACCCTAGCAGAATTCGTTGAAAACAAATCGAGAGTCTTTCACCACCGACCCAACTTGAGTTTGCGCATGGCTCAAATCAGGTTGTTTTCCATCAGACATGGTCTTCCACTTTTGCTTACGTTGGCTGGAAGACATTAATACAATGGTCTCTTAAAATGATCGTTTTTGAGTTGCTATACTGATGTATCTTTAATACTTCGGTTACTGAAAAAGTGCTCTTGTCTGTTATTTTTGACGGGCGAATGCCACAGTCTTGAAAAAAAAAAGAAATGTTGACATCTTTCTTCTAGCTCATAGTACTAATTCACACTCACCTAGTGCGAAAAAGATGGTCGCTTTGTCAGTTATGGCCGTCATGCGCTGCTGTTTCAATGCGTGCATTTAGTGCAATCTAAGTTACGCCATGACAAAAGGTGGTTGTTGCGATCCGACTACTCTAATACCGCATACGCCGCGTTCCGATGACATCGTAGCTTTCCGCAGGCAGGGACTGAAGAGGCACAGTAAAACACGCATTTCTATCTTTTACGATTCTGGTTGTTATAGCAGCTACTCGTGCTCGTACTGGAGAGAAGTCAGATAACACTGGTCTAGTGCAGTACAGCGTGCAATGTAGATGAACAGGCCACCGTTCGCGGATAAAAACTGGTTTACTCAGTCTATAACACGTGCTTGAATCTACGCTCACATCTCGTGGTCTGCTTGTGAGGGTGAAAATGTAACTTTGTCTTCAAAGGGCAAGAGGCGCAACCTTATTTGAGCCATGCGCAAAATCAAGTTCTGTCAGTGGTGAATGACTCTCGAGTTGTTTTCAACAAATTCTGCAAGGGTGACTGTGGCCTTCGATGAAGAATCACATCTCATGTTAGGCTTTACTTGTCCTTGTGATTTATAGCTAGGGTCGCTAAAATGTGGCCCGCGCATCGCCACTGGGAGTGAAGGTTAGTGCAGGTACTCATGCTTGCGTTTTGTTTTGCTTGTCGCCGTCGATCCAAAAAACACTTAAGCTCCACTTTTAAGGGCATTACCCCGCAGAGATTCCTCTTGCCCTTCGAAGACAAAATCTCCTCTTTCAGCTTCACAATCATTAAGTGAAATACCACATGACTAAATACATAGAGCCCCGCTTTAACCAAGACGTGGAAATAGGCCTGCGTGGTGTAGCGGTAGCGTATCTGACTCGCAATACGAGGTTCAGGGGCTCGATTTCTTTCTATGCTACATAGGTGCGGTTACTAGGAATACACCGATGGGTCTTCTGCATAGCAGCTTGAGAGGCGACGCTTGTAACGCGAGTCGTCGTCTGCTCCGATTTATGTGAGGGTAAGAAGTAAGACGGCGGCCGACGGCCCATGTACTTGGCGTGTTACTCGCGGTTGCTTCGATCTCTGAAGGTCTCATGCACCGCTGATGCGGATGGCATCATGTATGGAGGCATCTTGTAACAACCACACTTTCCACCAATCCGGATATGTCGCTAACGCCGACAACGACAGTAACGAAGACGCCAGCTTTTTGCAAAACAGCACCCTTATGCTGTCACGTAAAATGGCCTATTGTTGCGGTGTCAACTCTAACTCCTTAAACTATGCGCAGCCAGCAGAAAGCGCTTGCGCGTGTAGACTGGGAAACGTCAAGGCGCCCGCGGACGAGAAGCGCACCCGGCAAAGGGTGGTTTTGGCTTTCGTTCATTTTGGAACGCACACATTGCGTAAGCGCGTGTGCTGCGCAAGGCAATACAGTGGCCGAAAGAATTTGTGTTCTAACGCGCTTACACTGTCGGGGAGCAGAAATTCCGCTACTCGTTCAACCGCCTCACATCGACAGGCGCGTGCTGTGCGTGAGAGGGCGCCACTTGTCCTGGCGGAGCGGCGCCTCCTAATCAGGGCCCGAGGCTTACTCTCTCACACATCTAGGTTTCTATCTTAGTCGCTTTTTAAGCTTCTGTGTCATCAAAATTCCTATGACGCTTCAAATTTCGCGCCAGTGTTTCATGGCAATGTAGCGAGCTTTCCCCGAAGAACAGTCAAGCTGAAAATAATGCTAAATGTTGCTCATTAATTTTAAGCATTCCTAATGATAGTATTCTTGGGCACTAAGTTCAAGTAACATTAATGGATGCCTAATGGTTAAGGCATCGGTCGCATCAAGTAACGTAACGCGAAGTAAAATATGGTTCGGCTGTGGTCCACTGAAATGAGCTTTCCACTCAGGAGCAATGCATCAGTGCCCCGTTTGCTAGGCTCCATATTTCAAACCAAGGATGAAGTCGTCTGCCTGTCATTCGTACGTACGTAAAGATGATCATCTTTAGCTTGATACAAATATATTCATTACAAACGTACTTGTCACGCCTTTCTTTTGTCATGTAATAAAGCTTTTGATGACACTGAATGTGCTTGCGATAATCTGCAAAACAGTGCACTGCCTTTGTTGTAATTGTAGTGGCTAGGTCCTTTCTTTGGCGGAACCCAGCTATGTCTACCGATTTGTCTTAGAATTCATCTATTGTGTGTCTTCTCCGTGGTTGCGGAAAGGGAGGATATTTATGCTATGTATCTAAACCTTCGAAATAGAAACTCTATCAGAGATATTAAAAACCTATATATATATATATATATATATATATATATATATATATATATATATATATATATATATATATATATATATATATATATATATATTAGCAGACAAACAAATGAAATGAGAGGCTAGTTTGACAAACACATTAAGGAAACCAACAGTCACGGAAATCCCAGGTGCATAGGGGAATTTTTTCTATTTTTTTCTTTAAATTTTTAGTGCCAATCAATTGCCTTTAAAGAAAATTATTTATAAAGCAGCAGAAAAAACAACCATGCCGCCGGTGGGATCCGAAACCACGACCTCCGAATATCGCGTCCGGTGCTCTTACCAACTGAGCTACGGCGACGGCTGTCCAATCTGCTGCTTTCGTGGGTATTTATGTTTTGCGTGTAAGCGAACCTTGAGAGTGTTCACCAGCGTCACCCTCGTCCATAGCGGTGGACGTAGCACGTCCTGTAATACCGCAAGTGTGACGTAGAACGTCGTCTAATGGCGAGAGCAGAAACTGTGCGAGAGCCCTCTTATGCTACCTATGGCATCAAGACTGCCAGAACCGAGACCCCCGTTAAGCTATTAGCAGACAAACAAATGAAATGAGAGGCTCGTTTGACAAACATATTAAGGAAACCAACAGTCACGGAAATCCCAGGTGCATAGGGGAAGTTTTTCTATTTTTTAAAATTTTTAGTGCCAATCAATTGCCTTTAAAGAAAATTATTTATAAAGCAGCAGAAAAAACAACCATGCCGCCGGTGGGATCCGAACCCACGACCTCCGAATATCGCGTCCGGTGCTCTTACCAACTGAGCTACGGCGACGGCTGTCCAATCTGCTGCTTTCGTGGGTATTTATGTTTTGCGTGTAAGCGAACCTTGAGAGTGTTCACCAGCGCCACCCATATATGTATATGGGTGGCGCTTCTCTCCCTGAGGGTGAATAAATATATAAATTAAATTACAATGCCATTGACCACTTATCGCTATCCGAACTTCCATCTCTGGACTATAGATCTGAGCACCGGAACCGAAGTGAAAACCGAAGTGCTAGCCCACCTTATTCGCATTTTGCTTAATTATGTAAATCGAGAATATTTTTTTTTACTTTCCGGCACTTTTCCATGGTATTGCATCGTTTTCGTTTGCTTTGTTACTAACATAAAACGTATTTCTTTCAGCCCCACATCGATGGCTTTAGCTTTTTGCTGATTGGTCCAATGGCGCGGTATAGAATTCTGACTGCAGGTGCCTGATTTCGGTCGAAGAGAAATGCGAAGTGGCGAGTGTGTTGTGCGGTGTGACTGAAAGGTAAACATTGTTAGGAAATGCAGCGCGACAAAAACGAGTACAAGCAAAGAACTTGTTGTTGCATCATAAACGATGGCGCGAAAAATTTGACAGTACAGGCACTGACTTTTAGTTTGCGTCGCGCTGCATTTCCTAACCATGATCACAGACCAACAAGCCAAACAGCCATTTCAAAAAGGCGATGATCATGATGATGAATATGGATTTTTATGGCGCAAGGGCTTCTATGGCCAAAGAGCGCCATGGCACAAGGTATTTTCGACTCCTCAAGGTGGGGTCCAAGACCCATTCCAAGCATTTCACTCTAAATAAGCCAAGGACCAGACCAGGCGAAAGCTTGTACACGTTGTATCACCGGTGGGTACCCGGCGGCACTGAGAATGGAACCCTGCACCTCCAGCATGCGAGGCGCATGCTCAACCACTTGTCCGCCGCTGCGGTAGAGACCCCAATGCGGTCTAAATTATTCCGTGACCCTTCACTACGGCGCTCTCGTAGCCCATCGTCCGCAGGTAAACCAGGTTTCCGTATGAGATGTTTTATAAAACTCGGTTTGTCCTTATTAACCTACAATACCAAGCATGTTAGAATGTCATACCTATGCACCTTCTCAAGTTTGACCTCCTGGAAGCAGCGTCCTTTCCATAGCACTAGCTTTCCTATCGGCAGATATCAGAGCTTCAGCCTACTGTGCACGCACAGCAGTGTCCTGAAAGCGTGTGTGCTCAGTCAAGCTGAAAGCAGTGAAAATGTCTATAGCTATTATCTCTGTGCACCGCTGGCTCCATTGTCATAGTGCCGCACAGTTTCTCCGGTTGTTTTGCTTGTTCTTAAATATGCTACGCAGCCTTGCCATCTTCTGTTTGCTACGAGAGGCACGACTAGATTGCTATGCGAACTGTAATGTTCCCTTGAGATGGGACGTGCGAAGTTCAGGCGTCTTTTCTCGACTTTATCGGCAGAAAATTCATTAGGCACTGTTGCTTTCGCAGAAACGGTGAATGCTGAGCAAGCTAACAAATTTTACCCATGTTAACATGCAGCTTGGCGTCATGGACACCAGCTAGGATAGAAGGGCTGCTTGCGGTCCATCGAAAATTTGCTGACCGCTTTATCGCAAATACACTGTCAAAAAACCTTTCGTCTTAACAGCGTAAAATATTGAAAGCAAGCGAAATGCGCAGGTGGAATTGCCATAATGAAACTTACTTACAGTAGGCCTAGTAGACGACGTAAGGATGAGATGAAACAAATGTTATAGTTCCTGTGCACCATTGGCACTAAAAACTTTTATGATGCATCCCCACCTGGCAAAGCAGCTGCAATTATTTAGTACAATTTGGCGTTACCAATAGCCCTACCGACCGCTTGGAAAGTTAAGGATCCACCTCTTAAACATATATGATTTGTTTATGGTGGAGCTCTACCAGGGTTCAGATTTCTTATCCGCAGAAAATGGTATGGACGCAGTCAGTATTCGATGATTAGAGCGGGCTGTTTCCTTCAGCTGTGCACAAAATCAGAAGGGGAAGAGAGTGCAAGAAAAGGTGGAGTGGCAAGTGTTATCATTTTATTAAGGGGGAGGAGAAGTGGCAACCGTTTGTCTTACGTTATAGAAACAGGATTAAGGGTTGGAACCATAGAACCATAATAATAAAATTCCTTTAAAATTCGCCAGGATCCAAATTGCACGCAATGAATGTCCGGACGTAATCCTGAATGCAGCACTTAGCACACTCGTATATATGAGTGTACTCGGCAGTCATAATCGTTTTGTAAGTGTGAACAAAACAATTCTATTATCCATATGCAAACCATTTGCTCTAAACGTTTGCAAGTTGGTGCTCTCCTGTTGAAAGTAGGTACATGTGCTTCTGTACCCGGATATGACCACTGGGGCACCCTCATCATATTGTCACGGAGTTCTCACGGAGAGACGCTTCAACAGCTGGAGTCGGCAAGAGAAGACGGTAATGGCGGCCGATCCGCGATAGCACGATCGCAACCTCATCGTCTTAGCGGACAGCTTGCGCCACCTGGCAACACTAGGTGGCATTATTCCCCCCTCCGAAAAAGAAGGGCATCGCAGTGGTGCCGCCAGCAGCGTAGGCGCGCTAAGGTTCAGAAGGGAAACAGAGAAGAACGCGAGGAAAACGGAGCACACACAGAGTCACAACGGAGGGCCGCTAAGCCGTTATCGGGCATAGTACGGCTTAAGCCGCACAACGTGCACAATGTCAGAGCTGTTGGGCTGTCGACGTCTCGGTTGTGCGGCACCGTCGGGAACCACTTCATAGGTAACATCACTGATACGCCGTAGCACTTTATAGGGGCCAAAGTACCGGCAGAGTAGTTTCTCGGACAAGCCCTGGCGGCGGACAGGTGTCCACACCCAAACATGTTCACCGGGATTGTAGTCGACCTGTCGGTGTCGAAGGTTGTAACGGCGCGCATCAGTGCCCTGCTGCTGGCCGATGTGTACGCGGGCAAGCTGACGGGCTTCTTCAGCGCGTTGGGCAATTACATGAACATCGGGTGCGAGTTGGTCGTCATCGAGGCATGGTAGCATCGCGTCAAGCATGCTCTGGACTTCACGTCCATATACAAGACGAAAGGGAGTAAAGCGTGTAGTCTCCTGGAGGGCCGTGTTGTACGCAAATGTGACGTACGGTAGCACCTCATCCCAAGTTTTGTGCTGAACGTCTACGTACATTGACAGCATGTCCGCAATGGTCTTGTTTAAGCGTTCGGTTAGCCCATTGCTCTGCGGATGATAAGCTGTGGTCTTGCGATGGCTAGTGCAGCTCAACGTAAATATATGGTCGATTAGCTGCGCTGTAAACGCTGTGCCTCTCTCGGTAATAACGCACGAAGGGGCTCCGTGCCGCAAGACGATGTTTTGCATGAAAAAGTCGGCGACCTCTGAAGCTGTGGCACAGGGTATCGCCTTGGTCTCGGCGTAGCGAGTCAAATAGTCAGTAGCGACTATGATCCACTTGTTTCCTGAGAGTGACAACGGAAAAGGACCGAGAAGGTCCATTCCTATTTGATCGAACGGAAAGCGGGGTGTAGTAACGGGCTTGAGAAAACCCGCCGGCTTAAGCGGTGGCGTCTTCCGGCGCTGGCATTCACGACAGCTTTTTACGTACCTTTGGACATCGTCCGAGAGTCCGGGCCAGTAGTACATGTTGCGTATCCTGGCGAGCGTCCGGGAAAAACCCAGATGGCCTGAAGTGGGCTCGTCGTGGCATGCCAATAAAATGTCGGCGCGAAGATCGGCCGGAAGTACCAGAAGGTAAGCTCTTTCTTGGCCTCTCGAGTTCTTCTTGTATAAGATACCTTCGCGCAAACAGAAAGAGCCGATACGTCGAGCGAAGTGTCGTGGTAGAGGCATGGCGTGACCTTCAAGGTTGTCAATCAGCGGTCGGAGGTCCGTGTCAGCCCGCTGCCGGGCTATTATGTCCGATGCATTAAGTATACCGAGGAAACCGCTGTCGTCGTCGATTTCGGGACCGGAAGAGTCGAGTGGTGCACGCGACAGCGTGTCGGCGTCTTCGTGTTTACGGCCCGACTTATATACGATGGTAATGTCGAATTCTTGGAGCCGTAAACTCCAGCGGGCCAATCGTCCAGACGGGTCTCGCAAATTAGCCAGCCAGCATAGGCAGTGGTGGTCGGTTACGACTTTGAATGCGCGGCCGTAAAGGTAAGGGCGAAATTTCATGGTGGCCCATACGACAGCAAGGCATTCCTTCTCTGACGTAGAGTAATTGCGTTCGGCGCGGGAGAGAGTACGGCTAGCATAGGCTATAACTCTCTCAATGCCCTCTTGGTGTTGGACAAGGACAGCTCCAAGACCGATATTGCTGGCGTCGGTGTGGATCTCGGTGTCGGCCTCTTCGTCGAAGTGTGCAAGAACGGGAGATGTCTGAAGGCGTTGGCGGAGCGAAGAGAAAGCCGTCTCTTGGTCTATTGTCCAAACGAAGGAGGTGTTGCTCCTGGTGAGGCGCGTCAACGGCTCTGCAATCTTTGCGAAGTCCGCAATAAACCGTCGGTAATATGCACAGAGACCCAGAAAACGCTGGACAGCTTTCTTGTCAGTCGGAGTAGGAAAATTGGCGACGGCGGCTGTCTTGTCGGGGTCGGGTCGAACTTCGTCGGCACTCACAACGTGACCGAGGAACCTGAGCTCTGTGTAACCGAAGTGGCACTTCTGGGGCTTCAGCGTAAGGTCAGCGGAATGGAGGGCTCTGAGGACAGTTCGCAGGCGCACGAGATGCTGTTCAAAAGTTTCTGAAAAAACGACAACGTCGTCCAGGTATACAAGACAACTTTGCCACTTGAGGCCGGTGAGGACAGTGTCCATCATCCGTTGAAACGTCGCTGGCGCAGAGCACAAGCCAAAAGGCAGCACTTTGAATTCATAGAGGCCATCTGGTGTAACGAAGGCAGTTTTTTCGCGGTCCCGTTCGTCCACTTCAATTTGCCAATAACCGCTCTTCAGGTCAATGGATGAAAAGTACTTAGCACGCCGTAATCTGTCCAGGGAGTCATCAATGCGGGGCAACGGGTAGACGTCCTTTTTAGTCACATTGTTTAATTTACGGTAGTCCACGCAGAATCGAAGTGTTCCATCCTTCTTTTTAACAAGGACAACAGGCGAAGACCACGGGCTTTGGGAAGGTTGAACTACACCGTCGTCAATCATCTCCTGAACTTGCTTTTGGATTACTTCCCGTTCTTTGGCGGAAACACGATAAGGCTGCTGGCGGATAGGGCGAGCGTCGTCATACGTAATGATCCGGTGTTGCGTTAGGGGCGTTTGACGAACTTTCGACGAAGAAGCGAAACACTGTTTATACTCCAATAGCAAGTGCTCTAAGGCCAGGCGCTTTCCTTCGGGGAGGTTGCAGTTGATGTCGACATTCGGAAAAGATTGGTCGTCAGTGGCGCGCGATGATTGGTCCTCAGGGGCCGCTGCCGCGAACGCAAAGCAGACCGGAACATCCACAACCGCTTCAGCGGTAGCGATCGCAGTTCCAGAGAAAAGGTGCCGGTGCTCTGGAGAAAAATTTGTAACAAGGATCGCAGACCGGCCAGCGCGAATTGCTAGTAAGCTTCGAGCGGCGCAGATGCCTTGAGTCAGGAGGAGCGAATGATTAGCCTCGGCGACTGCTTCAGCGTCGTGCAACTCAGCACAGGCGACTTCAATCAAAACACTGCTACGGGGCGGAAGTGTGACGCTGTCGGCGAAAACGCGAAGTGCGGCACTGCGTTGGCAGGAGTTGTCGAGTTCGGCGGCTTGCTCTGTGGAAAACATGACGATTCGGTTGCGCAGATCGATAATTGCTCCATACTCCCGCAGAAAGTCGATGCCGAGGATTAGGTCCCGAGAACACTCGCCCAGGGCGATGCAGCTGACGACGAACGTGGACTTGCTGATCTGAACGCGAGCAGTGCACATACCCTTGGGCGTAACCAGATGACCGCCGGCAGTTCGGAGGTGCGCGCCAGGCGAAGGGGTAATCACTTTTTTCAGAATGGTCGCCAGTTGTCCACTTAAGATCGAATAATCGGCCCCGGTATCAACTAATGCGCTTACTCTGCGACCATCGATAAGAACGGGTATTTCTAAAGAAACGCGGTTTTTTAACTCTGGTGATGGCGTCGGCGGGTTTTTGTCGGATTGTAGCGGCGACGACGGGAGGTCTTCAGCACAGCGCCCCCCAGCGACCTCGCCCCCGAAGGTCGCGGGTTTCAGTTTTCCCGACGAGGACTTGGCGATCGGCCCGGTGCCGCTCGCGAGAAGCCGGGAGGTGTCGGGGAAGAGCGCCTCGGTGAGGGTGAGCGCGACTGCCGCTGCGCTCGGGATGGATTGCGCTGGTCCGCAAGGAATTCTTCAATTTCATGGGGTCGTTCACCTTGACGGGGTCTCGGTGAGTCGGTGCGGAAGCCTTGGATGCCGATGCGTCGGTAATAACAATTTCGATAAAGATGACCTGGCTCTCCGCAGTGAAAACAGAGCGGTCGTCGGTTAGGTGTACGCCAAACGTCGGCCTTTCGGAGGGGTGCTCGACGATCCTCGAAGTACTGCACCGGTTGCACAGAGGGCCGCGGGGCTTGAGGCGTGGCGTGAATTGGTGGCGGCGAAGCGGGAGCCGGACGCCTTGCAACTTCGGCGTACGTCGGACGGTGGTAGTCCCCAGGCAGAGGTGGTACGTCGACCACAGGAACAGGGCCCCGGAACGCCTGTTGCACCTCCTCTCGTACAAGAGCGGAGATGGAACCGAGTGCAGGCTGCGACGGGCTACAAAATTTGTGAAGCTCCTCACGCACGATTGTGCGAATAAGTTCCCGCAAATCATCAGGATGCTGTCCGATGGTGGCAAACGATGATGTGACTGCAGCAGCATGCACGGGCCGGTCGTAACTGGCGCAACGCTGTTGCAGGACCTTCTCCATCGTTGTGGCTTCCGAAAGAAATGCAGCAACTGTAGATGGTGGGCTGCGCACGAGGCCTGCGAACAGCTGCTTATTGACGCCTCTCATTAAGTGCCGAAGTTTCTTCTCTTCAGGCATGGCAGGATCAGCTCTCCTGAAGAGCCGCGTCATGTCCTCGACGTACATTTGTACGCTTTCGTTCGGTAGCTGGACGCGGGACTGGATTGCCCGCTCCGCTCTTTCGCGGCGATCCGCGCTGGTGTAGGCCTCCAGCAGGCGACGGCGAAACTCTCGCCAGGAAGTTAGAACTTCCTCACGGTTCTCAAACCACGTGCGGGCGCCATCCTCTAGGCTAAAGTAGACGTTTCTTAGTTTCGCGGCGTCGTCCCACTGGTTATAAGCAGCCACACGCTCGAAGTGATAGAACCAGTCCTCCACGTCTTCGAAAAGGTCCCCGTGGAAGGCCTTGGGAACCCGCGGGGTCTGCAAGGTGTAGTGGGCAGGTGTAGCACCGGCAGCTTGCGTGAGAATACCGGTGGCTGGTATCATGACTGTCGCGAGTGGTCCAAGCTCCGGTGAAAGTCCCTGCAGCCTCCGGCTGAAGCGGTGTACCGGGGTGTAAATCGGCGCAGGGCTGGCGGCACGGCTCCCTGGAGGGGTTTCTTGCATGGGATACTCGTACCCAGCAGGCTCCACCAAATTGTCACGGAGTTCTCACGGAGAGACGCTTCAACAGCTGGAGTCGGCAAGAGGAGACGGTAATGGCGGCCGATCCGCGATAGCACGATCGCAACATCATCGTCTTCGCGGACAGCTTGCGCCACCTGGCAACACTAGGTGGCAATATAAATCAATTCGAATAAAGGAAGCGACTTTATTGAGGTTCGCCTTGCCTAAAACTTTTTTTGGCAATGGTCGCGCGGAGGTGCAAGGCGCCAGCAACGAAAATTGCTATTCCTCAAGTGCCAGAAAGTGTAATACGAACTGCAAAGCACATCAGACATTGTCCACTTCGACACATTGTGACATTGTCCTGACATCTTACATTGTGCACTTGTCGGCTGTGCACAGCGCCATGAACACACAGGAGGACCTGGTTGCTATTATTAGCTGTGCAAACACTTTCCAGGCTCCCACTTTTTGGTTTTCTGAACAGCACTGCGTTCAGAAAAGAGAAAAATTGGAGCTCGAAAATTGGAGCTTACACTGATATAGAAGGCTTTACTGTGCAGGACGGCACACTACTTGTGATCGGCACACTGTGTATCGCGTCGGGCGTAGGTCACTGAGGACTGCACGTGTCATTTTATAAATAGTCACCCTACATCGAGCAGTTCATTGAAAAGCGACTGCGTCAAACGAGCCGAGTTTTAATAGACAACAGCTAAGTTAAGCTGCGCGGCTAAAACCTCGCTTGCGCAAATGCAATCCCGAGCGACGGTGACTGCGGGATCAATGTCAGCTATAACGTCTAAAAGATCTCGCAAATATTAGCGGGTCACAAGTGCCGAGTTAAATTGGTTGCAGACCTCCTATCGCTGCGCCCGTACGTCCCTTGCAATTATTCTTCCTTGGAATGGTTGTACACGTTGCCATTATATGGGACCAAGCGTTATCTTCTCTGTTCCAGCCGCCATATTTTATTCCGCAACGTGCCTAGTGTGATGAAGCCGGCGCTGCCCGTGAAGCCTTTAGAGCGCTGAGTGTCGAGTTTGTTTCAGTCACTAATGCAGCGAGAATAACTTCTTCGCTAATTATTCTACTCTCATGGAAAGTTTCTTTATCCCCCCTGTCAGGCAGGTTCCTTCTTCCCGAGTCAGCCAGACCACAAAGATATCAGATTGTACAGCGCCGAATTTATTCACAGCTATCTATATTACTGCGGTAAGAGCTTTTCCGTCAGAGTGCGGAGTCTCTGCACAGTGTCCACAACCGTTCTTTTTATTGTCTCTCCCGCCAGGCGCGTCCTCTCGAGCCTTTTCTTCCCCGTTTGGTGTCGGTCTCGACAGTTAACTCTTGGTCACTGTCTCCATCAGCAATTCCTTTCCCAGCGAGTTCTTCGTGGCCGCCGCCTGCACAGACGCTTCCTTCGCACCAGGGATCCAACGAGCTCTGCGAGTTATTGGAAATGCGCGGCTTTTGCGCAAAGTTACCGCACTGCACACGGCCTGGCTCTGCTGGGGAGTGACTGCCGAGGGATGCGATGTCTCTTCGAGCGCTGCGCTTCCTCCAGCCAGCGGCTCCCTTCTTTCTGAACCTCCGTCCGTCGGCAGCCTGCGACTTCCTCGCCAGTTCTAACCGCCGTGCGTCGACGGAGCTTCGGCTGCTGGCTGGGCCGCTCTCTCTCTCTCTCTCTCTCTCTCTCCCCCCCCCCCCCCCCCCCCCCCCCCCCCCCCCACACACACACCACCACCACACACACACCACACACACACACACACACACACACACACACACACACACACACACAAAATATATATATATATATGTATTTCGTTCGGTTTCGGGGTGCTACCACGCGTACAACAACCCCCCCTCGCGCCACACCCCCGTTTTTACTTGCTGCAACAAGATAGGCGCCTCTGAAGGCCACTTTTGAAGCCTGGTCAGGCTCGGCAGAACTCCACGGTTACCGCTGTAACAATCGGACTCCCGCAAAGCCACCCCCATACAGCTGCCACTCAAGGTCAAAAGCAGAGTTATGCGCCTAGAATGAAACGCCAGAGCGTCATTGCGGGCTCTCAGGCACGCCGTAGTGAATGGCTACGGGCTGAATTCGATCACCTCCGATTCGTTATAGAGCATTGAAATCCCACTGTGGATGACGGTCCTTCCTGTGTGTTCCAGAAAAAATGCTGCCGGCACGACCGCGATTCGGCCCCGTAGATCTGGTTCCGTCCAAGACGTGCCGCTACACCACAACAAAGGGTAGATGAACGGAAATGAGTGCGATCAGTAAGCTGTACTTGCGCCACTGGTCACATTAGTGTTTTCCCAAATGGGTTGCTTTTATTCTTTGCCTCCTCTCCGTTTTTCCTGCCCACAAAGTGAAACATACTTCGAAGCGGAGGTCTTGTGGCCGTCGTCAGGGTTGTGCTTGCGACTGAGTATTACCTGGCTCGTTTCTTGTAAGAAAATTAAGACGCAGAAAAGAAAGCGCTATTTAATATATAATGAAAATTTGTGGCATAAGTTTGTCCCATAATCCCCATGAGATGCTTATTACATAAATATGCTTGTGGCTGTCGAAAATATAAAGCCACAAAAGCCCGAGGTTTCCCATCACGTGACCGAGGCTGAATATGACTTCTTGTTCTGCAAACTATTCTCAGATTACAGCTCATTATCTACGCGAGCTATTATATAATACAACTGGAAAGTCTGCTTGCTGTATTCAACACGAGCTAGGACACACGATACGCTATGATACCTTAAACCATGTCATACTTAACCAGACCGGCTCATATATATAGTATTCCTTGTTGTGGGGCGGGCACACAAATTTAATGCAGTGCTTGCTAACGCTAGCCTAGAGATGTTGCCCTGTGATTTTCTATCCATTCCTTAATAACACCAGGCCGTGCACCGCACAGCAACTCGGACGAAGCGTATTAGCTGAAGTGTATTCTGCGACTGATAGAAATAAATGGAAGCTTCAACAACCGAGAAGAAGCAACTGAGAGAGAAATGCTCCTTTTGCGGTCAGCTTGTACGGCAGCTGCCGCCGCGACCTTAAGTCTTTTGTTGCGATGCTACAAAAGGAGAGCGGCCACGCGTGCACTTCGCGGCAAGAGAAGCAGGTCACGGCGGCAATCTAAATGCAAAACCGCCCACATCTAGCCGTCTCACGTCGGCTGGAAGTTTCGCCTTTACGCCTAGCCTGCGTTGCTCACATTTCCTTGCCTCTTGCTACTGACTGCCCTCTCCTATTGCTATCGACATTTCAGTGCTTGTCCATGAACACTTTCAATTCCAGCTGTGTTCTTCTTTATGGCCAGCAGTATATAGAAATTATTTTTAGCTTCCTATATGGTTTCTATGGTTTTAGGGTATACCTTTATTTAAAGAAACACAATATTTTTGCAGGTTCTTGAGTACCGTTTTCTTCTCTTGAAAATAAGTTTGTGAACATAGCGATCGCCCCATAAGAAATTTAGAAAAAAGTGGCACCGTCCATAAGTAGTGGTGTAACACTAGCCGCCGTGGTGCACCGAGAGGAGGGATTTTGGAGTTGTGAGCACGCTGATGGACGCACTCATCAGCGGGGATACATACTATTCTAATCCTGCACGCACCTGCGCCGAGACGGAAAACTGACCCGGTGGGCCCATCCCCCCTTCCTGCTTCCTGTTTATTTCTTTCATCCTGCTTACATGATGCACCGTGTCATTTCTGCGTGGAAGCGATTGAATGAATTCGTGCGGTTGGAGCGGGGTTCGGATTAAAAGCTTTAGGGCGGTTTCTTGGATATACGAAGTGAATTTGAGGACATAGAATTGCGTCTGCGATAGGGGAGTAATTTGAAATGCGTGAGAGGGCGGATATTGTTTACGGCTACGCGCTGGAAATATCCGCACGCAGAGAGGAGTTTTACGAGGTGTCAGGTGGGCGTAACGTAAAACGTTTTTTCTAGAGCGAAAGCTCTACTTCATGACCAAAGCTGCAAAAGCAAAACCTCGCTGAAGCCTTGAAGTTTAAGAAATAACACAAATATCGCCGCGACTGGTATTGGAACCCGCGGCACTGCGAAAAGATCAGCATCGCTAGCCGCTGCACGAGAGCACTATGCTCTCGCTGTAGCTGAGATTTTTTTTTCTTTATTGCATTGAAATAGTGCCGAGAAGAAAATTCTAAGCACGCTTATGCCACAAAACACCAGGCCATCTTACCCCTGCATGACCCCTCCTTCCAAAACATCAATGCTCTGGGAGGCACACACATGCATCCAGATAGAGGAGCCAGCTAGACGGTTCTTGCAGGGCAGCATATATACTTCCCTCACCAAAGCGCATTGTTCACGAAACAAATACTTCGACGACCATGGGGATTCGCCGTGGCGGTGCATCATGCGGCTCTTCCAGACTAAATAGTCCCAGCATCATAAATAAATAACTTGGTACAACACTGCTTTTCACCACAGGCAAAAAACGGATACTGTAATGTGTGATATCAATGTCCTTCTTAATAGTTCACTGCAAAATGTCCCAGAAGAATATAGCATCAATGCACAAAATAAAACAATGGTCAATTGTCTCTGGTATATTGCACAGACTGCAATTCATCGTCCATGGCGCAAGCATCTCCTTAGCATGAAGCCGTGCCTGCACCGGCAGCGTTGATGTGTGCTTTTTAAAAAAACAATGTTTTCGCTGCAGAAGAGATGCACATTCACCAAACACGTTTTAAAAAAAACTGGTGCCAAGGAACTCCAGAAAAGGTTGCCGATACAACGGAACCGGGAACAAATACCCTGCAAGTGCCTGAGTCAGCTGCCTTCTGGAGAGGCTATAAAGGTAGTCTAAGAAAAGCGCACAGTGAGGAAATTGAAGATGTAAGCAACTTCCTTAAGGAATCCACATAAAAGCCCCACAAGAGTGTGTCCCGTCGGTGCGAATTGGAAAGGCAAACGAGCACTGAGACTCCTAATAAGCACAGCTACTAAAAGAGGGTGGTTGGACGATTTTAAAAAGAAAAATCGAGAAACAAGCTGATGCACGAATAAATGAACAAGGCCGATTCCAGCAGACTCTAGAGAAAGAAATAGGCTGTCGTGATGCATGAGTTCCCATTGGAAACGCCATACGAATGTAGCAAATATTCTGTGCATCACCTGCACTTTCTTTCTCGCACAGTGGAGAACCTGCAACACATAAGCAAGTTTTGCAAACAGAAATATGTTTCAGACTTGAGCCCGAGCAAACAATGACAATTCCCTACCTGTCCAATCCTGGGTTTGTCGCCTCATGGAGACTATCTCTGAATCCCAGTAGGCGCCACTGTTGCGAATTTGATGAAGACGAACCCCTAGGTAGTAAAGGGTCCAGCAGTCCCAGCTTATGCCAGCATAATGAGTTGGCGTTGTGCCCCAATCGCCCAACCAAAACCCCTTGAAATTTTTTCTAGATTAAGAGCCGCACCTGACACCTCGCAAAAGTGTTCAGTCAAATGCAATGCCTTCAGCACACTCTTTTTGTCAGAACAAAAGACAGCGACATAACCTGCATGAGCTAAAATCTTACTTTCACACTTCGCGATGAAGAAACCACGGATAGATGTGCATTTATTAATATTGAGGCAAAGGGGATCAAGATATAGGGCAAACAACAAAGGCCATAATGGACAGCCCTGGTGAACAGATAATTTTAATGAATTAGGTTTGATGAGCTCTTGGTTAACAATTAGCCTTGTATAGGACTCCTTATAGCACAGTCTTATGCCCATAAGCAGAACATGTCCAATATTTGCATGCTCTAAGACCGCAAACGAGAAATCGTGACGAACCTTATCAAAAGCCTTGGTAAGGTCAATGTGAATTAGAGCTACTTGTCCAAACTCAACTGATACTGTTTCCACTACTGAACGAGCAATATGAATATGGGTTTAAATGCAGTGGCCTCTGATACCGCAGACCTGATGCGTGTCTATTAAACGAGCGACAACTAGCTTCAGACGATTACGAAGAACCTATGCAGAATGTTTGTAAAATACATTACAGAGAGAAATTTCAAAATATCCCTCAACTGTTTCCAACCGATTTGCATTTGTGCTTTTTGGAATTAATATAGTATGCCCAGAATAGAAAGCGGTGGGTGGAGCAAAAAAACCGGCATCGTAAGAAGCCTGTCTTCCAGCCTTCTTACTACGCTCTCGCCGCAGCCTTTCAGGCCTCATGTTAAACTTCAACACACTCTCGCGATGTGCATTGGATATCTTCGTCTTCAGAATGTCCCATCTGCGATGCGAAGAGATTAGATCTGCTAAACTTCGATCAGAGCTTAATTACCTGAGACAAATATCGTCACCAGACGTGCCGATGACCCAGCAAAGCTAAACCATCAGCCAACGAGAGTAAATGCATGCTTTCGCACGTCTGCTCTGTCCAGCTACGGTGAAGCAGTACAATTTCTTTATTATCTCTTTTTCTCCTAACGGTATTGAAGCCTAGAAACTTGCATTGGTCGCATTTGCGGTGGAGGAATTTCTAACAGGTAAAAACAGAAATTATTTTGATCGTGCTAGGGGATGAAGTTTCGCATTACGAACTTTTGCTGCATGTTAAGTTTATCGCCACAAGTGGCCAGCTTTCCAGCCTGTATTGATTAGGTATTCAATGAGGAATTGGCGAACGTCGGAGTTCCGGGGCACGACGCTCTACGAATGCTGCAGTAACGAGGCATTTCATTCCGGAGACTGCGTCCATACACCTGTTGCAGAAAAACGTGCCACTCGCTGCGTTACAGTTGGAGTGGTTTCGATCCTGAGGTACACCTCCATGTCGTGGAAGAAAACAGCTTTCGAAAGAGGTGTGCGTCCGCTTTGATTTGCCTAACGTGCGAATAGTCATGCAAAATCCTAGATGATGGTTGCTGTCCCTTGGTTCTTTTCGCTTGCCAGCGCGGTCACCATTGGGTGATGAATGTTTCGTCCAGTGGTGCTCCTGCGCACAGAATCACAAATGAGCATATAATAATCAAAGCACATGATAAACAAAAAATTTACACATCATCAATTCTTACTTCACTACGAAAACATCGCTGAACAATCAATTAATTTGCAGTAATTCTGAAAAATGCTTTGTTACATAATGCTCAACATGCTGCCACTCTTTAGAGAATTCTGTGTGTGTGCGTGCGTGTGCGTGTGCGTGTGTGTGTGCGCGCGCGCGTGTGTGTGTGTGTGTGTGTGTGTGTGTGTGTGTGTGTGTGTGTGTGTGTGTGTGTGTGTGTGTGTGTGTGTGTGTGTGTGTGTGTGTGTGTGTGTGTGTGTGTGTGTGTGTGTGTGTGTGTGTGTGTGTGTGTGTGTGTGTGTGTGTGTGTGTGTGTGTGTGTGTGTGTGTGTGTGTGTGTGTGTGTGTGTGTGTGTGTGTGTGTGTGTGTGTGTGTGTGTGTGTGTGTGTGTGTGTGTGTGTGTGGGGGGGGGGGGGTGTGAAGGAGTTTTAATTTAAGAAATGATTGTTAATGCGTTGGGTGCGCCGTCAACGGCAGGTGTTTTCTGGTATGCATAGGAGCCGGAACAAGGAACATCAAGAGCACTTGCACATTTTGTTGATTTGAGACATCACTTAATGTGCTCTGCGCTTTTTTACTAAACACGGGGGTTGAGCTGTGGACAATTTAAATCAAAGGTAATTAGTAACGTGACACCCCAGGTAACTGAAAAATCTTAACGTAAGTACGTTACCCGTCACTGTTCCGAAATAGTAACGAGTACACTATTAATATAACGAACAAGCTGGCGCGTTACCGGTAACGCCGTTACTGGAAGCGCATTACCACCAACGCTCGTTAGAAATAGCGTTCCGCTAACAGATGCACGTGCTTTTACTTTTCCCATTTCTCTGCTGCATAGTAATGCCAAATGTATGAAGTGATTTTTGTGGCTCTTTGGGGTTCTGAAAATCCTTACCATCGTACCATTAGTGCAGCCGTTGAAGCACTTTCACTGCCTCAGCACAGCGATGTGACCCCCTTCAAAGCAGGCGACACGTTCACAAAGAGGCACACACTTACTTCTAACAGTCCTTCATCGCACCGTTGCATGTTCAATTGAACAGGATATGCCGCATAACAAACATTTTGAATTTTGCTGCCGATTGAAAAAAAGGAGCAGCCTGCCGAAACGTGGGCCTTCGTCAGTTAGCCTAGTTCTATATGGTGTCAGATTCGCAAATAAACTCTTATTTTCCCTCTTTATGGGCATTACCTTTTGTAAGGCGAAGTTTTTTCTCTGTATTTCTCCTGTCTCCACTTCATGACTGAAAAGCCTGCAGCATGCAATTTCTCAAAGCGTTAAGCGTATAGAAAATAGTACTCTGTTCTTGCTTGCACCACCTAGTAGCGGCTTTTAACCACAAGGAAGATGGCGTGAGATTTCCCCCTCAAGTTAATTACCTTTTACTTTATTGTAAAGAACAAAATGCTGGATTTCTTCAGCACATATTTTAAATGCAGAAATAATTTTTGCATAGGACAGTTCAGCGGTAAGTATTCATTATTATGTCCGAATTTTGTCAACGATTTTTTGAGAAATAATAAAATTTTCTTAAGAGACCCCATTTGTTTTTAAACACAAATTTAATTTATAGAATGTTCTGGTAAAGAAGTAGTTCTTTGAAGCTAGTTGCCCTGACAAACTGGCATGAATGAATGAATGATGTAGCGAAGAAGTTTCGCTGCGTTCTGTCATATATTCAAAATATGAGAGCAATAAGAGAGAGAGGTAAGAATGAAACAGCATGTCCACTGCTCCAGCTTCATTATTACTTTTCCTGCTTCAAAATAAAAACACAGTTGTTTGTAGCTTTAAGCACAACAACAATAAAATGAATAGCAATCATTCCAAAGCTTTAAAGCACGCAACTTTTTCAACGTTTTTCTATGCTTGTTGGAGCACCAAGTCCAGCACCATTTTGAATAAGGCTCTAGAAGTTCTTACATTGGTTCTTGCGGTGAGCGACTTTGAAAGTTGTCACCTTTTGTTCCCTTAATCTGCCTACGCAACTTTTCGGCCAGACGCCAGGCCTTCGTTTGAGCAAGAGCGGGAGGGTAAGCGTTTAGGGCATTTCTTTTTAATTCTCAAGCGTCTTTTGGGCCTGAAGCATGGAAATAAAGAATGTTCCCCGTGGCCTCTTAAGAGAAATGCCTGTAAAGGCATCCGCGTGACAATGAATGTCTAGATATCGAATAGCAGCGTTGGCGGTAACACGTCGCAAGGAACCGTGTTACCTGTAACGCGCTACTCTTTTCGTTAACTTAGTAGCGTACTCGTTATCGGTGAACTGTACCGGGAAACCTACTTAGGTTAACAATTTTTAGTAACTCGGGGTGTCACATTGTTATTTTCTATTTCAATTCCCTCCCCCCCCCCCCTCCGCCCCTTTAAAAAAAAGCGAAGAGCACCTCAGCTTATGTTGCAGATAAACAAAACGTGCAGTTGCTCTCGACGACCCTTGCTGCGGGTCGCATGCATGCCAGAAAACGCCTGCCCTTGACGACGAACATAACTAAAAGAAAAAGACAGAATATCATGCATAAATCACGAAACTAGTGCACGAGAACGCATTAACACACTAGCCTTCTCTTACCAGCCCTACCCAAATCATACACATACACGACTCTAGATCTAAAGAGTGGAAGCATGCCGAGCCTTTTGCAACATCGTATTTTTCAAAATTACTGTAAATTTGTTGAGCGTTCAGCAATGTCATCGTTTTTTAAGTTAGAATTGATTATATAGTGCCATTTTGCGTTTAATGTCACATTCAGAAAATGAATTCAACATGTGCCAAAGTTAGAAGACGTCACATGTAACTCTACAGGCAACTTTAGGCCCCTACAAATTTGTTAAGTGTCTGCACATTTTTAGTACCACGATGAATTGGGATAGTTGGTTGCTCTTTATAACGCAGACAAGACTCGCAGCAAAAATAAAACGCACATAGAAGACAAGGAACAAACAAGACAGGAATGTGCGGCACATCTAACTGGTTTTACTTGAAAAATCTCGACGTTTAAATGCATTCAGTTATAATGAGGTGAAACCTATTCCGAAACATCCAATGAAGCCATTTCATTCTCCAGCAATCACAGTGAAGGCGTGCTGTAACGAAAAAGAAAAGGTCGCCGTGCAAAATTAAGCACGTCACAAAGTTCAGAAGTTGTGCAGCAAAGGTCGTTTATAGCATTCCGCTTATATGTAAAAAGCATACATTGGCCAAACAGTGCGTTGCTTTAATTAAAGAGCGCTAGAACACTTTAATCTAGTACGAATGGTAACAGCGGACATCTTGCTGTACACTGCCGGTTTTGCAAATGCAAACCTATGTTTTAGAAGGCGCAGTTTTTGGGTCACGCCAAGGATAAGCTTCAGCGTGAAATGGTCGAAGCCTTTTTTATTAGAAAAGCTGGTGGCAATTGCATCAGCACGACTTCAATGTCATTGGAGGAAAATGAAATGGCTTTTTTGAATGATTGTGATTACGTTTCACCTAATGATTACTGAACGTATTTAAACGTTGAGCTTTTTTAAGATAAAATCAGTTGGAAGTTCAGCACAGTCCTGTCCTGTGTGTTCCTTGTCTTCTGTGTGCGTTTGAGTTGTGCTGCGAATCTTGTCTGCATTATGCACATTTGTGCAAAGTATTCTAGTTAAATTATAGTTTTAGGTAAAACCGTTGTTTGCGCTACCAGTGAAATAGGCGCTTCATAAAATTATCCTGACTTCTGACCGCGAAACTGCACTAAGTAACATTTATGGTCATGTAGTAACGGCAGAGTAACGTAGGGTACTTTTTCGGTAACGGTAAAGTTAACGCGTTACCTTTTTTGCATCGAACGTAGGGCGGTAACGCGTTCCATTTTTTAAGCTTAACTAGTGTCTTTTTTGCGGTAATGTTTACAACACTGTTTCTAACGTAGGGCGTTCTCATGAGCATACACACATAAAATTGCAGCTGTTCAAACACCAGTTCTTCATCTATTACCGTTTTTTTTTCATTCTAGAAGCTGTCTAGACTAAGCTAGCAAATTAGAAGGTTGCTCAATGCGTCTTCCTTTGTAAATAACATTTTATATGATGACTACGCCGGGATAATTCGTTTAGCGAAATCATTCAGGGACGTATAAACTGCTCACAAGGAGGAACTAAATTTTAGCATCCATTTAAACTCATCCATACTGCTACAAATGAAGCTATACAGCATTCATTAAAGCTTTGCAACCGGACAAATTTTCGCCATCCGTAGCCACCACCTGTCCAGGGCACTCGCTTTAAGAACTGAGCTAACCAGAAAGGCTAGCACGTCGCAGGGCGAAGGCAAATTTATCGAAGACTCGAAGCGGAAACGGTGTTGAATGTGGTTGGTCGAGTCCACCAAGTGTCAGTAAAGTTGTAAGAAGACAGCAACTACTCATTAGCATCTACAAAACCGCAGCCAGGCGGCGATAAAATGAAAGCTGTGCAGCTTTGAAAGAAGGTTCGCCGTAGAAGAAAAATTGGTCCTGACCCAGGGTCGGATCACCGTGAGTACTCTTGACGTCCAATGGCACTGATAAAGCGGAAACTATGCTTTTCTTTTCTATATGTCGTAGAAGACAGATATGCTTCGAAGTTTAAGCTTGGTCTCGCCAGACTGTAATAATAACAAACACACAGCGTCCACGAGGTGCATTGGTGATGGCCGCTGCATGTCTGTTTTGTGTTGAGAGTGATGAGTAGAAGATTTTTTGTATTGTCGACTGGACGACAACCTCAGGTCGCGATTGAACAGAGGTGCTTGAGCGCCCATGGCAGAAGACCGTTAAGTCTACAAAGGCTCTCAGGCCCGTGGCCGACATGTCAACTGCAAAAGCGAGCACTTGTGGCTTTTATAGCATTCCTTGAGGACAGCGGTATCCTAGGGAAGTACTAGCTTAGCAGAACTGGATTTAATGATAGAGCACTTGCCTCTCTTTTCGTGAGTGCTTCAATATCTTTGTTATTTGCAATTGCTGTGTTTGCTGCAAACAAGCTTATTTTCGTTTTTTTTCTGTTTTTGTGAGTGAGTGCTATAATAGCGTTCACTTTATCTGTGTGTTCTGCAAATAGTCCTAGTTCTTGTTCTTCTGTCCTTGATTCATATTTCTTATGTGCATTGTACTGTGTACTGTTCTCTTAACATTCAAGGCGTTTTTGTTCGCTCATTAATGATACTTTTCCTGACGCTTGTACTTTGCTTTATATGTTGTGTGCTGTTTGTGTTTGTGTTATGTTGAACTGGACATTGTCGTAGCAAGTGGTTGCTATGAATTAGTGAAAAGGATGGTTTGGTTTATGAAGGTTTAACGTCCCAAAGCGACTCAGGCTATGAGAGACGCCGTAGTGAAGGGCTCCGGAAATGTCGACCACCTGGGGTTCTTTAACGTGCACTGACAACGCACAGTACACGGGCCTCTAGAATTTCGCCTCCATCGAAATTCGACCGCCGCGGCCGGGATCGAACCCGCGTCTTTCGGGCCAGCAGCCGAGCGCCATAACCACTCAGCCACCGCGGCGGCCAGAATTATTGAAAAGGAGTAGACAGAGTTGCTATGCGGCATTAACCTCTCCTTTATTTTTCACGTAAATGAAAAAACCAAAGAGAATGTTTACTACATTCGAATAGGAGCGAAAGAACGGATTTTGGCTACGTAGAAGATGGCGGTGAGCAGGCAATGCCGCGGGGCGGAGCAGATGGAAGTTGACGAAGACGACGCTCTCCAATGCACGGCACTCGCCATCGATCCTGATGATCAGCTGCGCACGAACCGTTGGCCATCTCAGCTGTTTGCGTCCGAAGGAGGCTACGAAGGCTCTGCTCAGCAGGAAACAACCGCCACCACTCCTCGACCTTCTCCATCGATCCTGTGATCTGCTGCGCCGAACTTTGGTCTTCGCTGCTCCGAAGGAGGCTACGAAGGCTCTGCTCTGCTGGGAACGATCGGCACAACCGTTGCCCATCTCAGCTGTTTGCTTCCAGACTATTCCGCCACAAAACAACCGCCACCACTCCTCGACCTTCTCCATCGATCCTGTGATCTGCTGCGCCGAACTTTGGTCTTCGCTGCTCCGAAGGCTCTGCTCTGCTGGGAACGATCGGCTAATTTCCGGGTGGCTGATTGTGGCATTTTCTCTCTTCGTCTTTGCGCGGTTAGGCAGTAAGCCCGGGCTATGTCCACCCAGTCTCCCGGCCAGGGGAGTTCCCTCTGGTCGGCTTCTCTGTCCACTGATCTCCTACCGTTGGAAGCTTTTTTGCGCAGTGGTGTCGGCAGTATACCTGTCGCGCTGGTGCCTAAGGATGGTGGTGCTATCAAGATGAACAACCCTGGTCCTGTTCGGGCTGCTCTCCAGTCGGCGACTTCTCATTATGAATCAATCTCAGAGGTTCGCCAGTTTGGACGCGGCGGGATTCTGTGCAGATCGCCAGACCTCGCCTGTGTAAGAGATTTACTAAACTTCTCATCCTTTGCCTCCCTTCGGGTAAGTTCCTTCATCCCTTCACATCTGGCGTGCACGAAAGGTATTGTACGAGGCGTAGACTCTTCCCTGTCTCCGGCAGAGACTCTTGAGCTTCTGTCGGCTGCAGGTGTTGTTGCTGTGCACCGCTGTAGCCGGGATGTAAACAACTTCAGGATGCCCACTGAATCAGTGATTGCTACCTTTGCCGGCACTTCCTGCTCCTCTGAAATCAAGGCATGGCCTCTAATTTTTCGGGTAGACCCATTATCATCTCGGCCTCTGCAGTGTAACAAATGCTGGCGCTATGGACATAGCGCCGGCGGTTGCAAATCCAACTTGAGGTGTTGCAACTGTGGGGATGGTCATTCAACAAGCACCTGCACTGAGAAGAATGAGAAGTGTTGCCTTTGCGGTGGTGCTCACTCTGCAAACTACTCAAATTGTCCCTCTCGAGCTCAGGAAATTCAAATTCTGGAAATAATTGACAGGAAACGCTGTTCGCGCCGTGACGCTATTTCAGAGGTCAAAGAACGTGCCCACGGTTATGCCGGTGTGACCGCTCGGCGAGGTGTTATGTTAGACTCAACGCTGTCCCAGGCAATTGCGGCTGCTGTGGAGGCTTCGATGTCTAAAATGGTAGAAAAGATTGTCGCAAGTGTGTCGGAGTGCCTTACAAATGTTCTAGCGACTCAGATTACACATGCGTGCAGGCTAGTTTGGCACCTCTTTCGACAGCAATTCCCTCTCCTCTTATCCGGTCTCCAATTCCAGTAGCATCACAACCCCAGGAACAAACTTCTGTCCCTTCCGCTGTACCTACCTCGGGTACTTCGAGGGATGTTGATATAATGTATGATTCCGAGATGGTGGAGCCTGATGCGCGGCTTCTTAAGCGCAGCGGGTCCCCCATGTCTCATTCGTTGTCTTCTCTGGGCACCCAGCCCAAATCAAAGAAGAAGCAGCTTGGCACTAAACCCAAGGATACCATTTTGGAGCAGGCAGTTACTGCTGCTAGACTTTCGCAACCATAGCGTCGTTGCGAGTTCTGCAGTGGAACTGTCGCTCTATTCTTTCCGCTTCCACAGATTTACACTGCCTTTCTACTCAGCTTAATCCGGATGTCATAATTCTGCAAGAAACGTGGCTTTCAACGGACAAACATTTTCATATCAAAAATTACCGTTCATTTCGCCTAGACCGCCAGTCAAGAGGCGGGGTTTACTAACTTTAGTCTCTTCAAAATTTTGCCACAGGGCTGTGGTATCTTTTCAACAAATGTCTCCTGACTGTGAGATTTTGGCAATAGACTTTGTACTTCCTGGGTGCTCTTCATTTTCAATAGCAAATTGTTATTTCCCCAATGGAGTCCAGGATGTTAGACCTCTGGACTTTTTACTCGTAAACTGTAAAAACCCAGTTATCGTGGCTGGGGACTTCAATTCTCACCATGTGTCTTGGGGTTTTAGGACTAATACATGCGGCAAGCGCCTTTGGGACTGGGTTTCTGATCACAACCTGATGTGCTTAAATTCAGGATCGCCCACTTATCTTCGCTCACACACTCAATCTGTTTTAGATCTCACGTTCATTAGTCCTGGAATTGGCGTAACGAATTGGTCGACAGTTGATAGCGGCACCTCAAGTGATCATATACCTATTCATTTTGATATCATATTGTCACGAGGTGGTGACGGGAACTCCGCCGGGGTCACGTAGCACCGACTGGGGTCCGGTCTTGAGGAAGGCACAGAGCAGCTCGTAAGAGAATACTTTAATAGGCTGGCTTAGGCCCACTAAGAACAGCTCTGAAAACTCAGCGGCGGCGATAGCAGCGAACGTGCTCAGCGGTCGTCGACTAACAGAATGCCCGCCGCTCTTAGCCATGCTCGATTTTAAAGGCGGCAAGGAAAGTTCCAGAACATAGTAGGCACACTTGCGCGAGGCTAGGAAAAATCGAGATAACTCTGGTCGCGTCTCGCGTCCCAGAAAATTGATAATGCGGCGTGCCTGCCGCGATAAGAAAATCAGACAAAAAGCAAGCTTCGCGGCATTACTCCCCCCTTAAAGAAGCATCGACCCGATGCTTAAAAACAGGGATAACGGACATAAAGATACAGAGCATACAAAATAAATACTCATAATGTAAACACAAAGAGTCATTAGCGCGAATAGTAAGGCTTCAGACGGGCGACGTGGACAAATTCTGAGCGTGTGCGGCGTCTCTGGGATGCTGTAACTCCGTCAGGGACGACTTCATAGTCCAGATTACCCAGTCTGCGAAGAATCCTGTACGGGCCGAAATAGCGGCGCAGAAGTTTTTCACTCAGTCCGCGGCGGCGAATCGGCGTCCAAACCCAAACTCTATCGCCTGGCTTGTATTGCACTGCGCGTCTTCGAAGATTGTAGCGTCGGGCGTCGGTGCGCTGCTGGTCTTGTATTCTCTCACGGGCAAGTCGTCGAGCTTGTTCTGCGCGCTGCAGGTAGGCGGCGACGTCGAGGTTACTTTCGTCGGTAACGTCGGGCAGCATGGCGTCGAATGTGGTCGTGGCCTCCCTCCCGTGGACGAGACTAAATGGTGTCATTTGGGTGGTCTCTTTCACAGCGGTTTTGTAGGCGAACACCACATAGGGAAGAATGACGTCCCATGTCTTGTGTTCTGCGTCTACGTACATAGAAAGCATATTGGCGATGGTCTTGTTGAGGCGTTCTGTAAGCCCGTTTGTCTGCGGATGGTACGCAGTTGTTCTCCGGTGACTTGTATGGCTGTGCTGCAGAATGGCCTGGGTTAGCTCCGTCGTTAACGCTGTCCCCCTGTCTGTTATCAGTATTTCGGGGGCGCCGTGTCGTAAAAGAATGGATTCGACGAAGAATTTGGCGACTTCTGCTGCTGTGCCGTTCGGGAGGGCCTTTGCTTCGGCGTACCTGGTGAGATAATCGGTCGCCACAATAATCCACTTGTTGCCCGTCGTTGATGTTGGGAAGGGGCCAAGTAGGTCCATACCGACCTCCTGGAAAGGTCTTGATGGCGGTCGAATCGGCTGCAGGAACCCTGCTCGTCTTTTCGGTGGCGTTTTCCGGCGTTGGCATTCACGACAACTCTTAACGTAGTGCGCGACATCGGAGGATAGACGAGGCCAGTAATATCTCTCTTGGATTCGGCGGAGGGTGCGAGTAAACCCGAGGTGGCCAGCCATTGGTTCGTCATGCGAAGCCTGCAGAATTTCCTCCCGAAGGCTCTTCGGGACGACGAGAAGGTAGGCGGCCTTGTTCGGTGAGAAATTCTTCTTCACGACGATTCCCTGTTGCAGACAGTAGCACGATAGTCCACGCCTGAAGAAGGCAGGAGGTGAAGGAGACTTCCCCTCAAGATACTCGTGCAGGCGCTGTAGGTCAGGATCAGATTGCTGCTGTCGTGCGAAGTCGCTGGAACTTAGCAGTCCAAGGAAAGCGTCGTCGTCATCGTCTTTTGGCGGCGTGTCGACAGGGGCTCGTGACAGGCAGTCAGCGTCGGAGTGCTTTCGCCCAGACTTGTAGACCACCGTGACGTCGAATTCTTGGAGGCGCAAGCTCCATCGAGCGAGACGGCCAGAGGGGTCCTTCAAGTTAGCCAGCCAGCACAATGCATGGTGGTCGCTCACAACCTTGAACGGGCGTCCATACAAGTAGGGACGGAACTTCGATGTAGCCCAGACGATCGCAAGGCACTCCTTTTCAGTGGTCGAATAGTTCGCTTCTGCTTTCGACAATGAACGACTTGCATATGCTATTACTTTTTCGACTCCTTCGTTTTTCTGGACGAGCACGGCGCCTAGACCAAAGCTGCTTGCGTCGGTATGGATTTCTGTCGGCGTTTTCGTCAAAGTGCCCTAGCACCGGTGGAGACTGCAGAAGACGCTGAAGTTCGTTGAAGGCTTCCGCTTGTGCCGAATTCCATGTGAATGGTACGTCTGCCTTGGAGAGCTTGGTCAGAGGTTCCGCGACGCGCGAAAAATTCCTCACAAAGCGTCTGTAATAAGCACACAATCCCAGAAATCTGCGGACCGCCTTCTTGTCATGAGGCTGCGGGAAATTGGCAAAGGCGGCTGTCTTCTGCGGGTCGGGGCGCACGCCGTCCTTGCTGATGATGTGGCCGAGAAACAATAGTTCGTGGTAGGCAAACCGGCACTTTTCAGGCTTCAGGGTAAGTCCGGATAACTTGATTGCGTCGAGTACTGCCTTCAGCCTCCGGAGGTGTTCCTCGAAGCTCGCTGCGAAGACTACAACGTCGTCTAGATAGACGAGACAGGTTTGCCACTTGAGGCCTGCCAACACTGTGTTCATTACCCTTTGGAAAGTTGCGGGTGCGGAGCAAAGCCCAAATGGCATGACTTTGAACTCGTACAGTCCGTCCGGTGTGATGAAGGCAGTCTTTTCCCGGTCTCTTTCGTCGACTTCAATCTGCCAATATCCACTCTTGAGATCCATCGACGAGAAATACTTGGCGTGGCAGAGCCTGTCCAGAGTGTCGTCGATCCTCGGGAGGGGGTAGACGTCTTTTTTCGTAATCTTGTTCAGTCGCCGATAATCGACGCAGAATCGAAGAGCACCGTCTTTCTTTCTCACTAGAACGACCGGTGCCGCCCATGGGCTCTTCGAAGGTTGGATGACGTCGTCGCGAAGCATTTCCTCTACTTGGTCCCGGATGGCCTGTCGTTCTCGCGGCGACACACGGTAAGGGCTTTGGCGGAGAGGTCTGGTGTGTTCGTCGGTTATAATTCGATGTTTGGCTATCGTCGTTTGTCGCACCTTTGATGACGAGGCGAAACATTCGCTGTAACTTTGAAGAAGAAGGGTGATTTTCTCTTGTCGGTCCCGGGGTAATGCTGGGCTGATGGCGAACGTGGGAGCATGGTCTTGCTTTAGGCTGTCATTTGCAGGTTCGTCGGAGATGATGAAGGCGTCCAGTAAATCAGTTGCTTCGTCCAAGAACGCAATTGTAGTGCCTCTGTTGAGGTGTCGGTATTCTTCGCTGAAGTTCGTGACCAGTACTTCGGCTTTTCCATGCCGCAAATGAGCGATGCCTCTTGCGACGCCAAGTCGTCTGTCTAAGAGCAACTGCGTGTTTCCCTCGATGATGCCTTCTGCGTCTTCGAAATTTCTTGCACAGACGGGGACGATGACGCTGGTCCGGGGTGGGATGGTTAGTTCTTCATCGAGAACACTGAGGGCCTTTGACTGCTCTGGGGTCGTTTTCGGAGGTAAAGCTTCGTCCGTCGAAAGCGTGATGGACTTGGACTTGAGGTCGATGACTGCGCGGTGCTGTGTCAAGAAGTCCATCCCCAGAATGACGTCACGGGAACATTTCTGAAGTACGACGAATACTGTCGGATATGTGTGTCCGTTGACAGTCAGTCTCGCAGTGCACCTTCCTGATGGCGTGATGAGGTGTCCGCCTGCTGTGCGTATCTGCGGGCCATCCCAAGTCGTCGTCACTTTCTTGATCCGGTCGGCGAAGGAACCACTCAGCACGGAATAGTCAGCTCCCGTGTCGATTAGAGCAGTAACGTTTCGGCCGTCGACAGTCACCTCTAGATCGGAAGTCCTTGCTCTTGCGTTGCACGTAACTTTCGGCGTCGGGTCACGGCTTGGTCGGTGATTGCGACTGCGGCTGCAGGGGCTTGTCGATGTCGGTGGCCTGGGGGTCTCTAAGTTGCGTCGTGTCGTCGTCGGTGCGGCTTCGCCGTGAGTTCTCGTCGTTGGAGGGTCTTCGTTTTTTTGCCGGGAAGCAACCTCACCTCCTAAGGTTGCTGTTTTCAGTTTCCCCTACGGGGGCTGGGGGACCTTCCTCGCACAGCCGCTGCGTAGCTGTGGCAGGGCGACGTGAAGCGCGAGGCTCGCAGCGAGGGTGAGCGGGAAAATCGGCTCGACACGTATTCGTCGCGGCGCAGGTAGTCGTCGATTTCTTTTGGATGTTGGCCGAAGCGTGGTCGTGGTGCGTCAACGGCGAATCCGCGAAGACCGATGCGTCGGAACGGGCAGTGACGCAGGACGTGACCGGCTTCACCGCAGTGGAAGCACAGCGGACGGTTGTCACGGGTTCTCCAGGTGTCGCATCTCCTTGGGCCCGAACGTTGTTCGTAGGTCGGGTGGGCGGGGCCCGGAGGGCGGCGGTCCAGTACTGCTGGCTCACGTCGAATAGGGCTTGGGGTGGCACGTCGAGGCGCGGGCTTGCGTACTGCAGCGACGTAACTCATGGCTGGAGCTTGAGGTTCAGTCGTCGCAGAAGGGGAGCCAAGCGCATGCCGCACTTCTTCACGGACGACTTCCGTCAGGCTCGCTACTTGAGGTTGTGAAGATGATGGCAGCAGCCGGCGTAGTTCTTCGCGGGCGATTTCACGGATGATCTCCCGCAAGTCGCTGGTTGTAGTCGTCGTGTCCGGAAAGCTGGAGCAGACCTGCGGTGGTCGGTTGTACTGCCTTGTGCGGGCGTCCAGGGTCTTCTCAATCGTTGACGCTTCTTCGGCGAATTCGGCGACAGTCTTGGGCGGATTTCGTACGAGGCCAGCGAAAAGAGACTCCTTTACGCCCCGCATTAGATATCCGGTTTTCTTCTCCTCCGTCATATTCGGGTCAGCTCGGCGGAAAAGACGCTGCATTTCTTCGACGTACATGCTGACAGTTTCGTTTGGGTGCTGCATCCGTGAGTCCAGCAGCATCTGCGCCTTTTCCTTCCGGAGAATGTTGGTAAACGCCTTCACGACTTCAGACTTGAATAATTTCCAGGTCTTCAAGGTAGTCTCGTGGTTTTCGTACCACGTTCTTGCAGGACCGTCAAGGGAAAAGAAAACATAGCGGAGCTTCATGTCATCTTCCCACCTGTTAAATGTAGCCACGCGCTCAAAGTTTTCTATCCAATCTTCCGGGTCGTCGCCAGGGTAGCCGTGGAAGGTTGGAGGCACCCGTGGCTGGTGGAGCATGACAGGGGTGGACGTCGCTGGCTCGGTCATGGTGGGCGCTGGAGCTTGTTGTCGTTGTCGAGTAGGATCCGATAGTAATCCGTGCTGAGCTTGCAGGCCTTGAAGACGGCGGCTGTGTCGTACCTCGGGATCTTCTTGGCTCTCGTTCTCTACGGTGGATCTTCCAGGTTGGGTTGGGTGCATGTACCCAGCACCTCCACCAGATGTCACGAGGTGGTGACGGGAACTCCGCCGGGGTCACGTAGCACCGACTGGGGTCCGGTCTTGAGGAAGGCACAGAGCAGCTCGTAAGAGAATACTTTAATAGGCTGGCTTACGCCCACTAAGAACAGCTCTGAAAACTCAGCGGCGGCGATAGCAGCGAACGTGCTGGGCGGTCGTCGACTAACAGAATGCCCGCCGCTCTTAGCCGTGCTCGATTTTGAAGGCGGCAAGGAAAGTTCCAGAACATAGTAGGCACACTTGCGCGAGGCTAGGAAAAATCGAGATAACTCTGGTCGCGTCTCGCGTCCCAGAAAATTGATAATGCGGCGTGCCTGCCGCGATAAGATCAGACAAAAAGCAAGCTTCGCGGCAATATGTCGTGTTACTCCAGCGTCTTCTCAGTTGCGGTCACATGTAAATTATTACAGATTTCAGACGGCGTTGCGCTCTGCCCTTGCTCCAGTGTCTAACATCGCCGAGGTCCACAAGTCAGCAAGCATATGTCTGGCTATTGAGGAAAGCCGTAAAAAGTCGGAGTTCCTGGTGAGGCCAACAAAAGGGAATTCTTCTAACTGGTGGAATGCGGACTGTACAAGAGATTACAGGCGGAGGAAGGCAGCATGGAAAAAGCTTCTTCATAACCAATGTCCGAATAACTGGAGTGATTATAAATTTATTGCAGCCACCTTTAAACGCACAGTTTCTCGCGCAAAGGAAAAATATGACTCAGAGCACTTCGATTATCTTTCAATGGCGGGCAACCGACGTGCACTATTCGGTTTTCCACGGTCTAGGAAACAGCTCATGTCCTCTCATAATTTTCAGTCATTAGTTATGTCACCTGTAGAAGCTATCCAGGCGGTTGAATTAATAGCCACAGGCCTGCAAAAGCGGTTCTCGTCTTTACTACCTTTGCGACCATTGTTGTTTGCACCAGTCGTTTCAAATGATAATGCCTCACAAGTAAATCTATCAGAGCTTTCACAAGTTGTCCAGAGATTGCCAGCTGCTGCTCCTGGTCCTGATGGTGTTACCACAAAGATGCTCAAGATTCTATTTGAAGAGTCTCCCAACTCCTTATTACACCTAATAAACTACTCTCTCAAACACGCTTGGATACCTTTTGAGTGGAAGCTGTCCAAGGTGATCCCTTTACTTAAAAATCAGGATGGAGGCTATGAATTGGATAATATTAGGCCAATTTCTTTAACATCAAACGTGGTAAAGTTGATAGAAAGCGTGTTACTAATTCGGGTGTCAGCCATTGTGGACCGCAAAAGTATACTCAGCCCGTGCCAACTCGGTTTCCGGCCACGGTGTTCAATATGGAATGTACATGCTGATCTTGAGAGCAGAATTCTCTTTGCTCATCGTCAACGCCTGGTCGCGGCTTTGGTTACGTTAGATGTCGCCAAAGCTTACGACAGTGTAGAACACTCCATCCTGATACATAGGCTACAGTCTCTTCAATTTCCAGATTATATAGTTGCATGGATATCTGCATTTCTTCATAACAGAGATTTCTTTTGCGTCCATAATGGTGTTCATTCAGAGAGGTATAGACAAACGCGAGGTGTACCGCAAGGAGCTGTTCTTTCTCCGGTGCTCTTTAATATTCTGTTAAGCTCAATTCCTCTCCACCGCCATGTACGCACTTACGTCTATGCGGACGACATTGCGTTTTTTGCTGCTGCGCCGGATATACATTCTCTGTATGGTCTATTGCAGTCATATTTGAATACACTTGAGCACTGGTTGAGCGCATTACACCTGAAGTTAAATGTTGGCAAGTGCGCCACTCTTGTTTTCAATCTTTTCACTCCTGTAGTGGTCTCTCTCACTTGCCAGTTAAAAATAATACCGCATGTTCAATCCCTAAAATACCTAGGGGTCATTTATGACAACAAACTCAACTGGCGACCTCACATTGACCATGTCGCGACGAAAGGGGCTCGTGCCGTGGGCATGTTACGGAGATTATGTCATCACCGGTACGGCATGCGCAGAGATGCGCTATTAATGATCTACATAATGTATGTCAGGCCAATTTTAGAATTCGGATCAGTGTTGTTTTCAGGCTCGGCTACATATAAACTTCGCCCTCTCGTCCTTTTAGAGAGGGAAGCACTTCGCATGTGCCTCGGCCTTCCAAAATTTGTGGCTATCATTGTGCTGTACCTTGAAGCCCGCATTCCGTCTCTCTTATCACGACTTCAATTTTTAACTGTGCAAACTTATTTCAGGATCTATGAATCCCATTTCCACCGTTCCCAAAGCATTTTCTGTTCTCAGCCGACCTCCTTTTTTGGTGTCCCCTGGTCTCGTTTCAATTCCCCTCAGGTAGTGTTTGTGCAAAGATTACTTCAGCCTTTACATGTAAACATTTATGATATCCTTCCTGCGCTTCGCAATGGGCCCGCTATCCACATTGTTCTCGACGACATATTCCCAAAAAATGCAAAACTTTTGCCACCGAGTATTCTAAATGGTCTTCTAGAAGATCATCTGAGGACCCTACCTACTGATATAGCAATAGCCACTGATGCATCGCAATGCAATGAAAAAGCAGGTGTGGGAATATTTTGCTCGCATTTAGACTGGTCCTTTTCTCTGCGCCTTCCAGATTTCACCCCTATTTTCCAAGCAGAGTTTCTAGCAGTTGTACTTGCTCTACGCAAGCTAGACCCCTCTATTACAGCAGTTGCAGTAATTACTGATTCTTTATCTTTGTGTTCGTCCCTCGCTGCACATGTTGACGGTCCCATTTTATCAACTTTCTTATCCCTACTTCCTCCGCATTTGAGCCTTGTTCATTTAGTATGGGTTCCCGGTCACAGCAGTGTGACAGTAAATGAGATTGCTGATAATCTCGCAAAGGCTTCCCTCAGCGGCCCCGTGTTGCCAATCATCCCGGCTACAGCCTATATTACAGCATCTAGATTTCGGCGACGTGCGTTTTTAAGCACGCAAGACACATCACTTTTAACATCGGCGGATTATGAGCACCTTAAATATTATTGGAACAGGAAAATTTGTTGCTCTCGGCAGCTTGAAGTATCACTGACGAGGCTGCGCTGCCGCATCCCCCCTCTAAATTTCTATTTACACAAGTCGGGTTTGGCGCTCTCTCCCCTTTGCGCATTTTGCCGTGAGCCTGAATCTATTGACCATTTTTGGCTGTATTGTCACCGATTCAACTATCTGAGAAAAAGGTTGCCGGAGGAGCCCTTGCAGCATCTTGGCCTTAGTTTGAGCAGCCCGCTCTTGCTATCATTTGGCGCCACCGTGTTTGGGTTCAGCCACAGATCTGTTTATACCGCTGTTCTAAATTTCCTGATAGAATCTCATCGACTGCCTTGCTAAATGTTCCAACCTTTTCTTTTCTATCATTTATTACAGTTTCACTAAATCATTAATATTTAATCCCTCTCTTTATTATTATTCTTAAAATTTTAAAATCAAAACACTCATCCCTTTTCTGTTCATGACGTAAAATTCACCGGTGTTGCGCTCCCACGTGCTTTTCCTTTTTGTTAACTGCGTTCAGGTGAATAGCCACCCGATTCTTGGCCGATCCCCCAGTGTGGGTATGTGCCATCTCTTGATAGGCTAACAACAACAACAACGACTGTTGCCATTGTGTGAGGTCAACAACAACAACACGAGACTGTGGTGCAGTTTAACACGCGGCATGCTATCGGCGGCAATAGAGTGGTGGCCTCGCTGAACGGCCCATAGACGAGATCTTTTCTCGCAGCTGCGGGTTCGACTCCCGGTCATAAATATTTATTGATCGAAATTCTTTTTGATACTTTGACCTAACTCAGCTGAAGGTCAAAACAAGGCACCCGGCGATTGATGAACGAAGTCCCGTAGTGAAGCTTGCGCTTCAAAAAAATATCGTCTTACTGTGCCAGTGCTGTTTGTAGTCTCACTGAGAGCGCTGGCAAGCAAAGCTATTTTATTGTAGACAAGAACCTCAACAAATTTTCGGAATGTACGGTATAGAAGTGCTTTGGGATCAACTCTAGTTCCGATGATGGCTTTGCCCCTGATGCTGACCGCTGTTCTTATGATTTCGCAATAAAAGGTTGCTAGAAGCATTTTACATTCAAAAGAATCGCGCTGATTTACTGGGTACCAGCGTCGACGGTGAGGGTCATGCCAATTAGACAAACCATGTTGGTAAATTTCAGCGATGCTGTTCTTTAACTTTCAAAACGAAATGGTGGAAGGATTTGCGCCTCTCGCATCGAGACTAAACTGTGTTTGAACAGGCACTGTGTGGCTTGCGCTACTGAGCAGTTTACTGTGACAGTTGGTGCTGGATGTCCTGGAAAATTAGGCGGTAGCATCCACATCACTTCCAGGGCTGGCGGCTCTTGGAAATGAATGCAGGGGTTGTGATGTGTAGCAGTGTTCTTCCTTATTCGCTCATTTCAATTTTTTTCTACTGGTATTGGAGACCTGAGGCGCCACAACAAACACCTAAAGAAGGAATCCCTCGTGCCGGTCCTGATTTCGAAAGAACAAGAAAGAGAAGTAAGGCAGCGACAAGCAAATGGTTGAAAAATACGGGCCCAATAATATGAATACCTACCTGCTCCAATCTCTCGAGCCACGTATAGCTGAGGCCCGCCGGTAAAACACGACAACAGAAGGCGCCATGCAGAGATCATCCCTTCTTCGGCCTATAGGCATGACATTCGCTTAGTTTTTAAGACGAATGCTGGAATTCCCCATTACAACCTACTAAATATGCCATCGACGTACCTGGCGCTACGACTCAAGTCCGGGGAAAGGCCACCTGCAGCTATTGCCGTAAACTTAAACCACAGCGTAACTCTACAATTCCCCTTTACCTTAGAAAAAAGAAACATGCTGCTAATTCGCGAAATTAAGAGAGGAAAAACCTCCCACCACGACACTCGAACATCCCTGACAGCCGTCTCATTCTTCGTGTAGTCGTGAAGGCTCGCCTTCAGAGCTCAGAAGAAGGCGAGTGAGCCCGAAAACTTTCTCCCTACAGCTCCAGATTTCGGCTGAAGAGGCTCACATGGTTATCATAGCAGACGAAAAACGTCGGTAAACATGCTCACGAGGCCCAATTTGGAATGCAAATGTGTACCTTGCCGTTGAAAGGAGCCCGAGCCTACTATTGGCGCCTTATTCTTACCTTATTTCTTAGGCGTTAAAGTCGAGATGAATAACAGCGAGACTGGCAGGAGAAAAACAGGTATAAGCACAAAGTGCAGTGATAGTTCTACTAAATTCGAGTGATGTAGCAAATGAATGAGGCCACTGTATATTATTTTTGTACGGAAAGCGCGCTTACAGGCACACATAATAGGGCGAAAATTGCGCGTGCATGTTATGACTAACGCTCCTTCGGCAGTTTCTCCCATCGCCTCGGCGGCCGCGTTTCTCATAACTGCTTCAGCCACCGCTTCCTTACACCGGGGGCCTCGTACGCAGCCCCCCGGGCACGATTGTTCGCTTGGGAGCCAGCCGTATGCAAATGAAGGGAAGCTGTAGAGCGCTCTCAGGTAGATTGGTCTCAGTTGCAGTCATTATGCTTTGCACGTGAGTTTTTCGTATCAACATTCTTCCCTCTATTCTTTCCATTAGACTATTTCCCACAGAGCCGTCTTCCCATCGTTGGCCGCCAGCCCAAAGAAACCGAGGAGTGCCAGCGCTAGCATGTATCAGTTCTCCACGAGGGTTCTTTTGCTCTCATCTCTAACTGCTGCCCCAGGTTGTTTTGCGTCCTGGTCTGATTCGCCGTTTGCCCGAACAATGCGTCGACACCTGCAACACAAAGGCTAGTTCGCGCCGCACGATTACCAGAAGCCTAATGTTTTTTTTCGTGGCGCCCCTCTGTTCCACTGAAACATCGTTACGCTCATTACAAAGATCTGTTTCTGAACTGCTTTAGGTCTCTCTTTGCAAATTAAACAAGCACTGCGAAACGCCATTTAAATAATCGAAACTTTCGGTTGAAACTTTCGAGAAATACGTCAGCGTGAAGAACGTTCAGTCTTCGAATTTAATAACCAGCTGCGGCGTGCCGCAAGGATCCAGACTGGGTCCTTTCCCGAGATCGACCCCAACCGCGGCGGCCGCGTTTCAAAGGAGGCGAACCGCAAAGGAACCCGTGTGCAGTGCGATGTCAGCGCACGTTAAAGATCCCCAGGTGGTCGAAACTATTCCGGAGCCGTCCACTACGTCTCTTCCTTTCTTCTTTCTCTTCTTCCTTTATTCCTTCCCTTACGTCGCGGGTCAGGTGTCCGGCGATATGTGAGACAGATACTGCGCCATTTCCTTTCGCCAAAAAACATTTTTCGCTTTTATTTCTCTCCTCTTTTTGTGCTATATTATTGACCTGCTCATTGGAAGAGTGTATCTTATACGGACACGACACTATCATCTTGGTAACCCGCAATAATGAACACAAAAGCAAATCGTTGTAGGATTTCTATCTGGTAACAGCACAGCCATCTATTGGCCAACCTATAAAAAATGTAATTATATTGCTTTCGCAGCAATGAATACACTGTGCTAGTAAAGAAAGCATTTGGTTTGGTACACAGAAGCGATCACTGTTCAACACGGAATGTTTTCAGTGTATACATAGACTACACACTTCAACAGTGCTAACATGTTCTAGAAATAAGTATAAAGATCTACCAAAAAATTTCATCCTTTTGCAAAGTACGGTACCTGTTTCGCGTCAGTACCCTGCTTCATCCCTTTTATAGCTTCATGCAGCCTAATATTATATATTCCAAATCTCCATTCGGTTAAATATATGTTAGCACTCTTGCTTTCATAGAAGACGATAAAAACACTGCTCTACGAATAATCTTATCATTTAACAGAAAGGAATCGGTTAAATTAGCTTACCAGTTACTCAGTATACTAGCTTTAAACATATGTATTAGGTATCCTCTATTGATAATGCTTTACAAGCTGACTAACAATGCCACCGCTTATTCTTCGGTAATACTAAAAGACAGCACCAGGAATTACTCACTGCATGCAACGTCTACCACAATTTTGACTGCGCCAAGAATAAGAACAAAGCACGGACCACTTTTATTTTATTTTTTAAAGCGACAGCTTTACTGGCCGCAAACTTGTGATTTCGCCGTGGCGGTGCTTCGAGTAGTCACATGACGTCATAACGCGTGCCTCGCCGCGGATATTTCTGTCTCTCTCGCTCCCTTGTGACTACTGCGCATGCGCCGCTGGTAGCACCTAGCCACAGGTGTTCGACCGCTGCGCAGCGCCGCGATTTTTCTCAAAATCTAACTTTGAATTTTCAGTTTGCTTTTTTTTCTTTTCCTCCCTCCATTATGCCTTCCTCTACGGCGCGGTTCGGCTGTCCACCGAGATATGCGAGACGGTTACTGCGCCATTTCCTTTCCGCAAAAACCAAACAAAACAAGTGAGCCGACGGCGTTCATAGAGTTCATTGGCGTTGACAACTTTGCAAAGGCCGTTTATTTTCACGAAAGGTAAGGCGCACAACTGGCTCCGTGTCAGTGGAGACATTAATCTTGCTTTCATGTACGTGCTGATGGTGCCAAACTGCAAAAGCCTGCTTTGATTGCGTTCCACACACTCCATACGCAGCGCACCCTCCCTGCCACTCTGGGGGATGGCATGCAGCTAATGGTTGACCGCGAGAGATTGATCACCAGATGAACGCTGCGGCCTAGCTATTGCTGCAGTGCAGCATGTTAGCCACAAAGCTGTCAGCGCTAATGCATTCAGGACACATCTCTCTCTCAACACCGCCACATGTATCAAAGCACGAATGAGGCGTCCGCATATCCAGGGAGCCAGTTATGCGCCCTTCCTTTCCTCAACGCCATCGCCGTCTGTAACATCGTCAACGACAATGCCAATGATCATAGTGAACGCCGATATCTTTCGCTTTGTATATCCTGGATTAGGTGAGCTAATCACATCAATTTTTTGTAGCCGTACATTCATGCAACTAGCAGCCAAATAGCATGTTAGAAGTACGGTGCGGGAGGCAGTGACGGGAAACATTCCACCTCTTTGTTATTCAAAAATGTGTGAGTTATATCTTTGAGCACGTCGAAGTGCACCTGACCTGGGGAGCACTTCAGTACATTCTAACTATGAATTTTTGCTATGAAACCTCAAAAGGGGTGTACATTCACTGACTCCAAGCCTGGGCTTGGAGTCAGTGAACCACACCGCCTACCAGTCTCTGGCAAAAGAGGTCGCTGAGCTCCTTTCATCTGCTCAAGAAAAAGGTCACGTAATAGTATTTCAATGGATCCCTGGACACTGCGGGCTCCTTGGAAATGAGAAAGCTGATGCTGAAGCAAAGAGTGCACTCGGCGATGGCATCCGTACAGCTGTTCCTCTCTCTAGACAGGACACCGCTTGCCTCCTCTCGAACTCTATGAAGAGTGCGACAGCAAGTTAATGGGTGCTGCCAGGCTCTCGGAACATCCGCCCGAAAAGACTAGATCTGGGTAAGAAATTTTGGGTACGCGTGGAATTCCGTGGCCTCATGCGTGTTACACATACGTGTATTACACAGACTTCGTGTAGGTGTTGCTTTCACGCGAAAGTAGTTACATTTAATTGGACGAGCGGACATCCCGGACTATTCCCCTTGTGGCAAGGCCGAGATATATTCAAGCAAGTGTTATTGGTTTGTCCGGTACATTCGCGCCAAAGAATAACGTTGGCCGCTTCCTTGAAGTGTTTGGACAGCAGGCCACTCAGTCAGGATTTACTGCTAGGCGCTTGGCCGCACAGTTGGCAAGCAGCCCAGGCAATGCGGGCGTTTTCACGTTTTTTCAGTGGCACGGGCGACGACTCCCTGTTGTGATGCCATCAAATGCGCGTGCTCAATGTCTCATCTCCCTTCTCACTACATTGTCACCCGTCAGGACCCATTTTTTCTCCTCTTCTCCTTCCCCATCCATCCATTCATCCGTCCATGCATCCATGCATCCATCATCCATCCATGCATAATTGCATCCATCCATGCACCCAACCATCCATCCATCCATCCGTCCATCCATCCATCCATCCATCCATCCATCCATTCATCCATCCACCTATCCATCCATCCATCCATCCACCCACCTATCCATGCATCCATCCATCCATCCATCCACCGATCCATG
>JARKHS020011313.1:0-43670 GCA_030143305.2 Amblyomma americanum | reverse complement strand
CTGTACGTGCAAAATTTTTTTTTTATCACTATTATGCAGCAATGAACTCTTTCGTAATTAGTCGCATATATCTGTGAAACTTCAATTTCTTGGAACGTTTTGATATTATCTGCTGTTATTACGGTGTTCTCACCGCGATGCTGTTGAAGACACGCGTTCTTTTCCACACGACGGGTATATACGCTGCAGCCTGTAAAGGGTGCATCTCCTTTGTACTCATTGTAGTGCGGGTAAGCAGCAAAGATGTGGGGATGGGAAAGAACGTTGACTTTCGTTCCTTTAGAATAGCGTTCATATTTTTTTTTCTGCCGAGCTAACCGACGCTTCACTTCTGTATATTTTTGCTTTTATATGACGCAATAATCTTATCATACGTTGCGCGCAGCCTTTATTTTTGCCGGAATAAAACTATCTTTAGAATCGCGGGCATAACCTTCATGGTGGGAGATTTAGCGCCATTTCGCTTCGGCTGCGCACATGCTTGGATGAGATTTTGCTTTCATCTTTTTATGTTACTTGTAACTTTTAGAATAGCGAACACAAATGGTCGATTGATATGAATAAATGACTTCGCAGAACTGACCCTCCGTGGCGGCTCAGTCGCTTTGGGGGTCAGCTGCTGATCTAAAGGTCGTGGGTGCGATCCCAGCCGCGGCGGCTGTAGTTTAATCGAGGCGAAATTCAAAAATGCCCATCTGCCATGCGATGCCAGCGCATGTTAAAGACCCTCAACTGGTTTAAACTAATCTGGAGCTCTCCACTGCGGAGATCCTCGCAGCTAATGTGTCACTTCATAAAGGTGAATATCAAATTGCGCTTTCCGCAGAAGCTACGAGTAGTCTGCCGTGCTCGAAAATGGGGGCTAGAGAGAAAAAAACTGTTGCGATGAAGGCGTGCGCGGCATCTGTAAAGGAGCAGTTGCGCCATCTCTGCCCATCGAGGGAAAAGTGCGCCGAGCTAGGTGGGTTCTAGGAAGCGCCGATATGTGGCGGCGAGTTCCTGAACCCGCCGCTCGATATGGCGGGCTTTGTCAGCACTGCGCGGCGCGGGAGTTTCTGCCTGCAGTCGTGCTGATTAAATAGCATCTATTATTAAGGCTTCAGCTGAAGCTTGCTCTGAAGCCGCGCGTCGTGAATAGAGGTAGTTGTCGTCTGCTTGCAAACGACTAGGAAGGAAATGAGGAATTCGCATCTGTTATTGAAAACGGCCTTCATCTCGCAGTAATTTCTTTGTGTCAGCCCAATTAACCTGTCTTCATATTGCAGCTCGGGTGTTTCGTGATGTTTGTTAACGATTGCCGTAATTAAAATCTGTAGAAGTGAGCTCGGTTCCAGGCCCTTCGGCGTACACGTGTGGATGAATTTCGCCACTCCTAATAATATTTTTTCTGTGAAATTTTCTGCCACATAGTTGTTAAAAAAATGCAATCCCACGTGCCTGAGCACTGACTTTATACGTGTCTGGTCTGTCTGCTGTCTTTTGTCGTCCCTGTCGTCCTACGTGCGTTCCCAAATATCGGTAAAAATGCCTTGTGTTACGATGCTAAAATTTCGAATGAATATCAGTGAACTTTGCTTGAAATTTTGTACACGCCTATTAAGGAAGAAGACCTGGTGTTTTCCTCTGCAATCCTGAATAATTCGCTGCATCGAAGTTTGTATACGTCACATAGGTGGAAATCGTTTTCTATAGAAATGTATGATTGAAAGAGTTTAAAGTCGCCGCGGTGGCTCAGTGGTTATGGCGCTCGGGTGATTTCCCGGAAGACGCGAGTTCGATCCCGGCAGCGGCGGTCGCATTTCGATGGAGGCGAAATGCTTGAGGTCCGTGTACTGTGCGATGTCAGTGCACGTTAAAGAATCCCAGGTGGTCGAAATTTCCGGAGCCCTTCACTACGGCGTCCCTCATAGCCTGAGTCGCTTTGGGACGTTAAACCCCCATAAACTAAACTAACTTGACTTCTTTCCCCACTTGCGGGGTCCTTAGGTTTCTTCCACGCCTCCTGTCAAGTGCTGCGCTTTCGTAACTGAAAAGTTACGAGTTTTCTCGAAAGAAGCCCTGGTGGTTGAAATTACCTAGAGTCCTCCATAAAATCAAGCACATAAAACCATAAACCTAATAAAACCAAACCAAAGGGTGTTAGTGTAACGGGCGTTATAATTTAACCATTTAGATAACTATGTGCATCCGTAGGATAAGGGCGGTGCTTTTGACTGTCGCGGGAAACAATCTGCTATCAACGTCAGCAGCTGAGGGCATAGCACTTATGGAAGCGTTGTTTAACAGCGCGTAGTATATGCCTGAATAGAAAAGTATATTACTGATGCATTTTGTAAAGTGTCAGCTACGAGGCTGAAACTTTGAGGCTTACATGAAGCCCGTCATACAGCCTTATTCGACTGGCGTTATAAAATGATTGTACTGCGGTGAAACGCTGTGCTCCAAGCGATATAGAAAAGGAAAACAGTAGCTTAAACTGACGAGGGCAAATTTAAGCTGGTCTGCATGGATAGACTACAACATTATAATCACAAAGATGTTACTTGCATTGTTACAAAGCTTTTATGAACTAGAAAACGTCAACAAATGCAATAGTTCCGGCATCACTGGGCATTTTTGCAAGCAAACTGTGGTTCGTCCAGAGAGTAACGTGGATCCATGAGGCTAAAATACACTGCCCTCACTTCCAAATGGTGATCACGGAGTCTTTCCTTTTCAGGCTTGACCCCACTATTCTGAGTCGAGTGGCGGGAAAATTGTAAGCCTAGTCTTCTCAGCAACAGATGTTTCTTTTGCTAGCAGCACAAAATCAGCATCGCTAGATAGAGGCGTGAAATCAATTTTTATTGAAAACAAGACTAGGGTAAAGTGGTACTTGGTGTCCCTTCTGATAAAGGAGTTCAGGAAAGTACGGGTTAGGAGACAAACATGAGTTAATGCCATTCTAACCGAAATTGGAAAGTGGCGACCAAGGCACTGTTCACGAATTAATAGATGGTGGCTTCTTATGGCGACTGCGTGCATAATAAGGAGAGAGAAATGTAAATAAATGGTAAACAAGGGAAGAGAAATAAATAAATAATCGACAAGGACGGAATGACAAACTTTGACAAATTTTTTCCAGAGAGGATGACCCGGGCTGACATGAGAAAGGGGCAGTAGAAGTTACTGGCCGCGGCCTTTTCCCAACTGAAGATTTAATTCGCACTAATGGTGGTGATGTTGATTATAAGAGGTTTAGGGAAGTATCTTTCTCGTACTTGAATTTTGTATAACACCATATTCCTTTCTTTAGAGGAAGAAAAAAGGCGCCATGCGTAGCGTCACTAGTAAGAAGGCAGCTCGAGCTTACTTCTGACGCTCATTGCTATCTGCAAGGCAGATAATTTTTTCTCAACATGCGTCAGCTCGCCGAGCAGTCTGGCATTTTATCGTTGGTTAATCAGGAAACCCGTTTTATTTCTCATAGCACGGCAGAGGCTACACGTGCGGCACGTGTTAGAACCATTATGTTTGAATTCTCACTTATTGGTCTTACACTAATAGTTTATCAAAGCATTCCGTTTAATTTTCTTTTCCTTGTGAATCGCGGTTGCTTCTGCGTTCGTAATTTTTTTTTTGCGTTTCGCTCTCAACAAATCTTTTTTTTTTTTGAGAAGTTGCTCGAGAACTAGTGCACGAACCTGTCTCTTGTCATTTGCCTGCTGTCTGTTTGCTCGGCGTCTGCTTGATTTTAGTGTTCATCTGGCTGCTATTCATTGTCTGAAGCCTATACAGCGTGTCATGCGACCCTGCCTTGGAGCTCTCAAAAACCGTCCAACATTTATGTCGCTTGGTAGCGGCTAAAAAACATTACCATTTGTAGAATACTGCCCTTGTTCAGTAACTTGTTTTATGAACTGTGCTTATGTACGAAATGCAATGCTGAGCTGGAAAAATCCTGGAGATATTGGCGGCATTATAAAATGTGGCGCCATATTTACTAGAAACTGCGCCATTCAAGTTTAGATACCTATAGAGCAAAGTTTACTTCACCCAACTGTTCTCGAACTTCTATACGGGCGGTCCATCGGCCGCTTTAATAATTTATAAAGCACTGCTGTCACTACAGCATGGAAAACGAAAGTATTTGCATACTGCGTATTTTAAAGTACTTTAAGGTAGTTGAACGAGGGTGATTTTGAAATGACGTCCGTGCCAGTGCTTCAGGTCGATTTTATGATCGAATAACCTCTGCAGTGAGCGCCAGTCTAATATTATTGTGTTTTGCCTTGCCTTAACTATTTCGCCGCTGGAATATTGCCAAGAGTTCAGTGACACTTCGCGGGCCGACCAGGGCTAGGATTTCATATCGCGGGCTGTTTTGCGCTGAAGCTCGCGAGATTGCCAACTAAGCTGAAGTGCCATTAATAAAGGCGCACTTTATATCTCCTTTTTCTCACTCCCCACAAGGGACGCAGGCTGGCTGGCCGGCAGCGTCGGGAAGTATCGCGCGTCAGCCCAAGGAGCACACAGCGCAAAAATGCTTGACGGAGGGAAAAAGCGGAGGCCTCCGTGGCAAAGTTCGCGAGTTCCAGCGCATTGTGGAGCCTGGCGGCCGACCGCAAATTATGCGCATACATCTGCATTTTCTCGCGGTCACGTGTACGTCGGGAAACCGCGGCACTGTAGCCGAGCTCCGGCCCCGGCCGCGGGCGACAGGTGCGTGGGAAGACGTTATCTCGCATCTACGAAGAAGAACACAGGAGACGGAGGGGAAGAAACGAAAGTTCGAGACCCGCATTGGCCGAAGCCGCAGGCGATGCAGAAGAGTGCGAGGTGTGGAAGGAAGCTCAGGCCTCGAAACTCCCGAGTTTACACGAAAGCGTCTCCCTCTCGCTTATGGTCAGAACATGAGAAGGCAGGAAACACTCGAGTGGCTATAGTGTTTGCGGACTTAACTTTAGGCTAACCCTTTCCCAGTCAAGTATGCACTTAATGTTGATGAAGGAATAGCGCTAACCTTAACGAAGTAGCTTCATCCGGAGCCAAGAATGCTCCCCTCTAATTACGACTTTGCAGAGAAAGCGGAGCTGCCGCTTTATTAGAGAATTCGCCACATTAAAATAAAATGCAGCACGAAGAAGTGTGACGTAGCATTCCTTAAGCCTAAGGATAAACAGCAAAGCGTACAAAGTCGATTCAACACAGCGAGTTCCACGTCAGCTCATTTCACATGAACTCAGTTCACGCCACGTGCAGCGGCGAGCACAGACTAAAACACCGTTCGTGGAGACGATGTATAGCGTGAATATTTACGTGACGTCACGGGCGCCATTTTGTAGTAGAGCACGCAGCTTCAGCAGTGCGAGCTGGAGCAAGTTGCGATAAGGTGATTAGGCATGCTTACAGCCTTTCACCATGCTACACGCAACACAAAATGGCGGCCACTGCGACGTAAATGTATACTCTGGTGGCGCGTGGAGCGTTAACTTTAGCTCGAGCCATTGTTTTCAATGACCATTTAACTAGTATAAAGAACCCAAATCAAGCCTAAGAGCCGCAGGGCAGGATTCATAACAGAGAGCAGGCCTCTTTAAGAAGGTGCTGTTTACGAGCCAACATCTGGATGTCTGTTTGAGATACCCAACTACATACAGATCTTGTTACACTCATTGTCAGCCTCTTGTTCAAGCACACAAATTGTAATAGTAGCGTTGTGCTTGTGATGTCACATGTGCGTAAAAATGCGTGTATAAATATGAACTATCTGGAGTACAACAAGCACTGTTAAATGGTGACGAGAGTATACGTAGGATGTATTTGTTGCTCACGCTAAAAGTACGAAAGCGGCTTCGAAGTCATTCGCATTGTGCACACTTAATGGTAGGAGAGAGGTGCAAAGGTCAGCCACAACGACAGGTAGAAATAACAATAACAAACAGTTAATGCAGTTCTGGAAGAAAAAAATGGCGGTGATTTAGCTCTGGAAACCTGGTGTGACGCGATAGCTACAGCTGGCCGAGTGCAACTCGGTCACGTGACCAACCTCGTGACGAACCACGTGATCAAGCACGGCGCCGCGTCGCCGGCAGCTGCTCCGCACCACGTGACCAACCACGTGACAGCGTGGCGGCGCAGCCACAGGGTGGCGCGCCGCCACGGGTGAACATAACTGAAAACTTATGTTCAAGTTCAAGCAGTTAAAAAACAAGCGTGAAAAGTATGTTTAGTGTCTTAAAACAACCAGAAAAACGAACACGATCACGGTGAGTACACTAGTGAACGTGAGTGTAGCAAGGTGAGTGCGCGCTAGTAGACAGGCAGAAGCAATATGAAAGGAAACACGCGAGCGCGTCTCCGCAGCGCCTCGAGAAGCGCTGCCGTCGGGAGCCGACGAGAATCGACGGCAAAAGCGCATACGCAGTAAGCATAACCGGCTACTCTTTCCGCGCATGCGCATGATGCCGACCATTCTCGCCAGCTGTCGGGGACAGCTCTTCGTGAGGCGCGGCGGCCGCGCGTTCGAGTGTTCCGTTTCATATTGCTCCTACCTGTACGTAAAGAGAAAAATGGAAGGACGGAGGTTGAATTGAAACGTTTGAGAAAAGTAAAAAAAAACATGCCATCGAGGACAAGAATTATTCGTTCCTATTTTGCGCGCAACTCCGAATAAAAGGCAAAACTTCTTGACTTCCGTAAAAAGGGGTAAAAATTGGAAAGCGATCGGAGTTTGGCAACCCCAAGCAGCGTTTATTAACTTTTACAGCAGTAGCAACACGCGCGAGTAGTAAAGAGAAGAGATAAAATACGAACCCGCGTATAAATATTCACGGCGCGGCGAATTTACCTAAGTGAATATGCGAGCTCGCACTCCCACGATCGTTATCGCTCGCCGGGAGGCTTAATATATATCCTCACGCTTCCAATTCCTGGATTCAGAGAAATGCTTAAAACCCGAACGTCACACCAAACCAAGATTGATGGCAACACCCGCGACCGAGTTTCGTAACCTGCCGGCGTATAGAGAGCTTGCGCCACCACCACGCCCCGCACACACACGGCACTGCGATCAGCGCAGCGAGGATGCCGGCACATTTGTTTCTCCACTGCATGCTAGTATTCCCGAGCACGTCAGGAAAGGGAAATGCGGCTTCCGAACGACGGTGGCGACACCTCATGGCGAGCTGTGGAAGCAGCAGCAGTACCAGCGCAGCGTCAATACTGCATGAATGGGAACCAGGGAGCGCGACGTCAGGAGGCGAAAGATCTTCGCACGGGCGATGATTTACGGCATGCGAACGAGTCCGCGTGCGCGCGCGCGCTCCACCCCGCAACCGCGCGTCGGCGTAGTTCCCTAGCTCGCGTTCCATTTCCTCCTCGCTTTTCCTCTGCTTTTCCCGTGTCGCTTTTAACCCAGTACAGCCTTCGCCCTTTCCTCCTCCTTCTTGTCGCGCCTTTCTCTCACCCTCTTCGGCAGCCTTCTTTCTCACGTCGACACCAATAAACCGGACCGCCCATCCTCAGCGCGAGCGTATTGCGGCTACGGGTTGCTCGTCCGCAGCTCAGTCGTTTCTCATACGCCCATCTCGGCCAGCCTCGGCGCGTACGCGCTAATGCTCTGTTCATCTTGGCATCGACTCAGCTCGCCGAGCCAGCAGCAGCAGCAGCGTTCGTCCGAGCCTTCCTCTGGTGTAAGCGCGACCAGCAGGTTGCGGGAGAGATTTTCGCTCGTCGTGCTGAGCCTCGAGGCTGGAGGGAGGCCGGCTTTCACGGCTGTTTGGTCCGCCGCTTTTTACTAATCACTTAACGCTTCTTTTGCCTTCTTTTTGCTGTGCGCGCGCTCGGGCAAAATAAACGAACGGAGCGTCGGGAAAAGCGGGACAATCAATCTTCGCGAGAGCCGCTGTTTTTGGGCCGCTGCTGGCCTGCTTGAGAGTGCGGCTGTTTAAAAAGTAAGCATGAGAACGTGTGTGCGGAACTTGTGCGTTCGTCCTATGCCCACTGTACAAACATATTTCTTGCTTGCACGCCTGCTTTTGTCGTTTAATACTCGTTCGCGTGCCAATACCGCTCCCCTGTGTTCCGCATATTCGCTCACTAGTCGTACGTTACTTTAGCATTCGGTCGCTTTCTATGGAATTCGATCCAGTTCAGTCGTAAAGATGAAACATGCGCATTTAAAGTGCATGTAGCATCCTCCCGGAAACCGATTCCAAAAACGCTATTTGTTTACACGGCTTCGTATGTTGTGCCTCTAAAACCACACAATTCGCGTGGAACAATAAAGGAGGCGTAGAGTTGATGATTGGCTGCCCGTGTCAGACGCTCTGCCAGAGTGCGAATGAACAAAGTTAGGAATGAGACTACGTGGAGAGACGTTCATCACAACGTCTGTTTACTCGCAGACTCCAAGTACTCGACCAAAATTTCTCTCTCTCTCTCTCTTTTTAGATGTCTCTGTCATCGCATTAGAAGCAGCGTTTATCGGGCGCGTATTGACGCCCGAGTGATTAAAGGCACGCATTTTCCGCCCCGCTTAAAAATGAACTAGTATAGACGAGAAATACAACGTGAAAATGCAATGATTTTTGAGCGTATAGTCTACATGCAGGGGAACGCTTCAAGGTTTTGTCTATTTGTAGACACGTCGTGATGAGACAGGGTATCTGAAATGCAAGAGGTATAGAGAGGTTCGCTCACGTGATGGAGCCTGAAACGCCTTACAAATACACCAACTTACCATCGTCCCGGAAAAATATATGAACGCCACATAAGCCTAAACAGTTTTGGCACCGAAAGAGCTAAAAATATCACAAGCTAATAATATAATAATAATAATAATAATAATAATAATAATAATAATAATAATAATAATAATAATAATAATAATAATAATAATAATAATAATATTAATAATAATAATAATAATAATAATAATAATAATAATAATAATCAATATTTTTCGGTGCCCAGGAACAACCCAAAGGTCTTGGTGCTGGTACACCATTCACACGCACAAAATGTAAATTTGTCTTCCACAAAGGAAGACACTCAGGGGAGGTAATGCAGCAGTCAAGGTGATAGAGAAAAAGACATATAAACTAGGCGTGACAGCAAGCATGAAGCAAAAAAGTGAAAACAAGAAAACAGCGAGAACAGCGGTAAATGAAAACAGCTAGAACAGGCAACAGACATATAAACAACTAATGAAACAATAAACAAAGAGAATGAACACAATAATAATAATAATAATAATAATAATAATAATAATAATAATAATAATAATAATAATAATAATAATAATTGGTTTGGGGGGAAAGGAAATGACGCAGTATCTGTCTCGTATATCGTTGCACACCTGAACCGCGCCGTAAGGGAAGGGATAAAGGAGGGAGTGACAGAAGAAAGGAAGAAAGAAATGCCGTAGTGGAGGGCTCCGGAATAATTTCGACCACCTGGGGATCTTTAACGTGCACTGACATCGCACAACACACGGGCGCCTTAGCCTTTTGCCTCCATAAAAACGCAGCCGCCGCGGTCGGGTTCGAACCCGGGAACTCCGGATCCGTAGCCGAGCGCCCTAACCACCGAGCCGCTGCGGCGGGTCTCACAAGCTTCCGGGTTTATTTTTCCGGCTTTCAAGAATATCTCCGCATTCATCCTCTTTTCTCACGTGTCGTAATCTTTCTTCACCATCTTGTCTCCTCAACTGCTTCGAAAAGGCATTTCGTGCTTGACGTGACTGGCATTCGGGATTTTGATGGAACGCGTCGTGGCGCTTGCGTGCTTCCTCAAGGGCTTTCAAGCGGCTTCTCACGCACTTCGCCTGCACCTCGTGTGCACGTGATCGTATACCTTTTACGTTTTTCTTCTTCCTGTCAGCGTGATTTTTCTTTCGGTAAGCGGCATTTGAGTTTATGCGGCCTCCGCTCACAGTTCTGGAGTGACAGCAGCTTAACACAACACGACAGCGCTCGCATTCCCGACGTGTGGAATACAAACAAAAAAAGAGACATGTTTTGTCGCGTAGACGCAGAAAGGACGGCGCTTTGAAAAGCGAGACGAGACACGGAGCTCTGCCCTTTATTCGAAAAGACAGATGTACGTTAACGCGCGCTAACCATTCTAAACGCGTGATATGAACGATGACAGGCACGTCTTCACAGAAATAAATTCTTCATCTAAAGGAGGACATCCTGTTGACAGGCATATATAAAAGTGAATACGGATCTACGAATCTTTTTTAAGGTTTCCCTTAAGGCGTGCAGCCTACCAAGTGCGTGTCCGCAGCAGGTTTCGGGTCTTAATATCAGGATTTCGTGAAACATATTCCTACTATGAAGCATAGAAAGCGAAAAGGACAAGTGCTCTTTTCTTTTCAGAGCTAAATGAAGAGCGCTGACTACGTGTACCGCACAAGTCCTGCAACACTGACCCAGCCACTGACAATAGGCGGCTGGAATAGGCAGCTCTCCGCTGGCTATTAGTGCTTAGAGGATGGGTAAAAGCTTAGATAAACCCGTGTGCGCTCTGTTTAGCGATGGACTCGGAAACCAACATTGCACGTCTTAATAATGGAGTAATTACTCACTGACATCCACCCGAGCGCAGCCACGCGGCTACAAAGCAAAGCTATACAGCTTTCTCAGAGACTTCGTAGTTAAAGCAAATTTTCCCCTGGTCCGGGGTTCGAACCCGGGACCATCGCTACACCGGAGCAGTCGCTCTACCAACTGTTCTAACCGGGACGACAAGCTTATTTTAGGGAGAGAGCGAATTTATCAATAACTCGAAGTGGGAATTATGTTGGTCAAATGTGTTAGGGGAATCCTGCAAGGTGGAGTAGATTTGTGTGAGCTACAAAATCTGCCATAACCGGCTCGTTTTCTTGTGCATGCCATACAAATTCTCTGCTCTCTTTCCATCCTTTTTTGTCTTTTGTCCTTGTTTCTCTTTTCCCCACGTGTAGAGTAACGGGCCGGATCTTGGTGTCTTTCCGTTGTGGGCTCCACTCATGTCCTTAAGTGAATTAATGCTTAGTCTGGTTAATAATCGGTCTTAATTGACTTCAACAGCGCGGAATAACAAACACAGACGTACGGAGGAACTTAGGGGTTGTCCCATGTCTATTTCTGAACCCTTCGTTCGCTCCAGTACTACTTTAGTACTCAGAACACCAGTTGAGTCAGTTAACGAGGGGTCAAGACGGAAACAGCCCAGCGCACTCTAGACGAAGGACAAGTAAGATAAACGCACACAAGCGCTACTGAGGGCGGCTCTTTCCGTATCACGACACACGAACGAATCCAAACGTCTACGTATACACACTCGTGAACCTCTCGCGCGTGTTGTCCGAACCTTTCCGCCTTCCCGCAAAGAGACTTCGGCCGCCTTCTGCTCGTTTCACTAAGATTCCCTTGCTTCCTTCCTCTTGGTTTGGTACCCCCCCCCCCCCCCCCCCCCTCCGGCCATCTTCAGAGACGAGTCTTCGTCCTCGTTAAAGCCCGCAGTAACCGGGCTGGGAGACTCGAGTGTAGGACGTGACCTAACCTGTTTCAGGACCGCGGGCCAGCGGCGAGGTTGGCTCCGACAGGACGGGGGGAATATTTTTGCGCCGGCAGCTTCAGCACGCGCGAGGAGGCCACCCGTCGACTCACCGTGGAGACTCGGTAAACAAGCTCGCCGCGCCGTAATTAAACGCTACAGCCCAGCACGTTCTTCTCGACGGGTATGGCGGGGGCTGGAAGCGCGCGCTTCCGCCCCGCCCCTCGCGAGCAAAGTGCTGTCGTTAAGATCGGCTTTAGCCCGATCCGCGCATGTATTTCGTGGAGATGGCGGCTGCACCGCTGCGCTGGATACTGTCGAGCAGATGATCTCACGATACCGAGCTTGCTGGATGTGGCAAATTTACTAGCCGTGATGAAGTTATTGTAAATTATTGTGTCTGAGTCGGGACGTTTACCGGCTTCAGAGCTGTACGAGGACAAGAGGCGGGGTTTATTCCACTCTAAACAGGAAGTATTAAAAGAGAGTAAAATGCCATCTAGCGCATTCCCTTTTATAAAAGTGAGGGGGACGAAGGACAGATTACCCTTTTTTTACTCCCATATAAGCGTACTCATGTTTAGAGTGCTATAGATTAAGCTATTTTTGTGTAGAAACTCTCGTGGGGTGTAACTGTAGTGATTGACTGCGAAGCGCTATTCTGTCCCTGTTCCATGGCAGATTTAATGACGTGGGGGGGGGGGGGGGGGGGGACTGGGCAGAGGGAGAGGGCGCAATGATGACTCACTTCCGCTGTGCAAGAAAATTTGGCATGCGAAAGCAAGGTCGCAATCACACTCCTTTCGTTTCGAGGAAAAAAATTCAGGAAATGCGTTGCGGTAAGTTAATGCGCAAATTTCGCCTTCATATCGCTTTCCTTCGATAAAAATTGCAAATATTGTCATGGTGCTTTATAAGTGAAAGGACAATTTGAAGGTGGCCTGTATCGTTAAAATGCGACATTCTAACGAGAAAGAAGGAGACCATTCTCACCGAAAATGAAGCTTTCGTTAGCTAGAAAAAGCCTAAAAAAAAGCGAAATACAGGTGCCACCATTAACGCTTACAAGTAAATTGTATGCGTCGACGTCGACTCATTCGAGAATCCCATAAGCAAACGCCACATCTCCACTGAATTCAAAGAGGTAGTAACCAGTCCTTGTTAGCGAAGAGGTCACACGTTTGAATCAAGTGCTGGAAAAATTCTTTAATAATTTTTTTGAGGCATAAATGCATTTTTCGCTGCCGGAGGAACATTAAAATATCCGGAACTGAGCTATTCAATTGGTTTATTCTGTGAACAATAATTCAATAGAGTGCTCTTTCGTTTCGCTTCATTGCCTACACTCTAAACAAAATGGAGTAAAAAAAGGAAGTGCGTTAGAGGACTTCTTACTCTATTTACTCTGTTACGTCTCGCCTTCGACGCGCGGTATAGCCGGCGCGGATGCAACGGACGCCGCGGCTTCGTTCATCGCGGCCGCAACGCCTCCCGCCAAGCGCGTCCAGGCATGTTTCAGTGCCACGTGTCGTCGTGCGTGCGTGTGTGTGTGTGTGCATGTTTTGCCCACGCTTGTCAAAGCGCGGCAGCCGGGGAGAGGAGCTCCTCAACTGGGAGGCGAGGAGGTCTGACCGGCGCCGGCCTGGCGGACGCGCCCGTCACGCCTGAACATGTTCAAGCGTCGCCGTATCGGATGACTCTTCCCAAGCCGTTCCCTCTTGCCCTCGACTCCGAGCGTATAAAACGCCGCTGCCCCAGACGCCGAGAGAGACTTCGATTTCGCCCTTCGAGTAACGTGGTCGCCCTGACCGGCTGCTCTTTTGAGATGCCAGAATAAACAAGTTGTTCTGTTGCCAGTCGAGTCATCCTTTGCCGGGACCTTCGGATGTTTCCAGCTTTGCCCCAGGCCGCCAGGCCAACGCTACCCTTGGGGCTTGCAACCCAGATGCAACAACTGGTTGCCAGCGGTGAGATCCCGACAACGGAGGCCAGCAGCGAAGATATGCGGTCAACTGTATGCTGAGCAGCACAACGACCATCCGGGAGCAGTGCAACGAGCCCTGTGTGATGACTGGTTGCCTGCAGCGGAACGACTGCGCTGAATTCTTGGCTGCGAGGTTTGGTGAGTGCGGGACTTTCTTCTTCTGAGTTTTGCCAGGCTTTTGTTAGTGTCAGAAACAGAGCTGGTAATTGTGGTTGTCGTTGCTGCCGGGTTAGTTTGCGGCAAGACAATAGTAGGCAGTAGAGAAAGCAGCATTCGGAGCAGCCATGGATTTGAAGTCGTTGCGCAAACCGAAATTGCTGGAGCTTGCAAGAGAGTTGGGTCTGGATGTCTCAGACAAACTCAGAAAACCAGAACTGCTAAGGGCTATTCTTGAGTTGGAGGCTGAGGATGACGAGCTGTCGGAATGCCTTGAGACCATTGAGGAGAGGGAGCAAAAAGAAAAGAGAGCGCGAGCGTAAAGAGCAAAAAGAGAAAGACGAGCGCGAACGTAAAGATCAACAAGATAAAGAGAAAGAAGAGCGCGCTTTGGAAATGAAGCGTCTCGAGGTAGAGATGGAACGCGCTCGTAATGGAAGTCAGGCACACGGTGCAGGAGAACGGGTATCGTTCAAAATGACTGACCTGATGCGGCCGTTTAAGCTTGGAGAGGACATTGGTTTGTTCCTGGTTAACTTTGAGCGAACGTGCGAGAAGCAGGGGTTCTCTCGGGAAACGTGGCCACAGCGCTTGCTCACTTTGTTACCCGGCGAGGCGGCCGACGTAGTCGCTCGCTTGAAGAGAGAGGAGGCAGAGGATTTCGACCAAGTGAAATCGAGTCTGCTAAAAAAGTACAGGCTGTCAGCGGAGGCGTTCCGTCGGAAGTTTCGGGAAAATGAAAAAGGCAGAAATGAGTCATATACAGAGTTTGCCTACAGGCTTATGTCAAACATGCAGGAGTGGCTCAAAGAAGAGAAAGCGTTTGGTGACCACGAGAAAATTCTGCAGTGTTTCGGGCTGGAACAGTTTTATAGTCGGTTACCTGAGAACGTGCGGTACTGGGTCTTGGATAGGCCAGACGTTAGTACAGTGGCTAAAGCCGCCGAGCTAGCCGAGGAGTTTGTGACGCGTCGGGCTCGCGGAGCTAAGGACGGTCAAAAGGGTGAATTTGGCTCCAAGTCTGAGAGGCCGAAGTTCACACCCATGAGAGCAAGGGGGGACACGCGTAGTGCGGATGCGAGTGAAAGCAGTCCGACCGAACGTAAGGAGACGGCGGCAGCCGAAGCCGAACGCAGAAAGCGGTTCGAGAGGAGGCAAGCGCGCGTGTGTTATACGTGCCAGAAGCCGGGTCACTTTTCGGCGCAGTGTCCAGAAACAAAAACAAAAGTCGTTTTTTTGTCATTATGCAGCACTGACGAGAACATGAAGCTTCTCGAGCCTTACATGCGAGACTTCCTCGTGAACGGGAAAGAGTGCCGAGTGCTTCGTGATTCCGCAGCTACAATGGATGTAGTTCACCCCTCTTACGTAGAACCCGATATGTTCACGGGCGAGTGCGCATGGATCAAGCAAGCCGTGGAAGCTCACAGCGTGTGTCTGCCCGTAGCAAAAGTGCTCATTGAAGGACCTTTCGGAGCAATTGAGACGGAGGCAGCAGTGTCATCTATGCTGCCCCCCCAGTACCCGTACCTATTTTCGAACCGGTCCGATCACCTCCTGCGCGAGAAGGGTCTTTTGTTTGGTGAGGCTAGCGTTCAGGCCTTAACCAGATCGAGAGTTCGGGAGCTCGCTGCAAAGGCGGTAGTTGCGGGGCCGACGTTGTCGAACAATGAGAAAGGGTCGGAGGCGCAGCAAGCTGATATTCCGAGCACGTCAGAACTGGATAAAATTGAGCCTGTAGCGTTGAAGGCACCAGGTACTGGAGAGGAAATGCCCGACAAGGGAAAGTTAGAAGAGCTTCCGGTCGAGCTTCCGGGACTAGGCTCAGTGACGAACAGGGAAGACACTGATCAGGTCATTAGTGACTTAATCATTAAAGCACCGCTGTCAGCTGAGCAGAGAACCGAACTACACCAACTCTTACAAGAGTTTCAAGGTCAGTTCTCTGAGAGGCCTGGTAGGACTTCTGTCCTTACTCATGATATAGAACTTACCTCGCCAGAGCCAGTACGATCCAAGGCGTACCGGGTGTCACCCCGCCAGCGCGATATTATGGAGGCTGAGGTAAAGAAAATGCTACAGCTCGGTGTTATTGAGGCGGGTGAGAGTGATTATACCTCCCCTTTGATTTTAGTTGAGGTACCGGGCAAGGAACCTCGTCCTTGCGTCGACTACCGCAGGCTTAATTCTATCACTAAGGATCAAATTTATCCGATCCCTAACATCGAGGAGCGCCTTGAGAAAGTTAGTAGCGCTCAGTTTATTTCCACCCTAGATCTTGTCAGGGGTTATTGGCAGGTTCCACTTACAGAGGAGGCTAGTAGGTATGCGGCGTTCATTTCACCAATGGGAACATTCCGTCCTAAAGTTTTGAGTTTTGGTTTGAAGAACGCGCCATACTGCTTTTCAAGCCTCATGGACAAAGTGTTGCGGGGACAGGAAGAATTTGCTTTACCGTATTTAGACGACGTAGCGATATTCTCCGCATCCTGGTCTGAGCATATGGCACACTTGCGGGCAGTGCTAACCCGCCTGCGCGAAGCGGGCTTGACAGTCAAGGCTCCCAAGTGCCAATTAGCACAGGCCGAGGTTGTCTACCTCGGTCACGTGATTGGACAGGGTCGTCGCCGCCCCTCTGAAATAAAGGTGGCCGCTGTGCGAGACTTCCCGCAACCGCGCACGAAGACCGATATTCGGTCGTTCTTGGGTGTCGCCGGCTACTATCAGAGGTACATCCCCAGGTACTCCGATATCGCGGCTCCCCTGACGGATGCTCTAAGAAAAACAGAGCCCCAAACAGTCGTCTGGAGCGAGACAAAGGAGAGAGCTTTTAGCGCCCTAAAGAGCGCCCTAACAAGCCAGCCTGTGCTACGATCGCCAGACTATACCAAAGGGTTCGTTGTTCAGTGCGATGCTAGTGAGCGAGGCATGGGCGTTGTACTGTGCCAAAGGGACAATGGAGAAGTGGAACACCCCGTCCTGTATGCTAGTCGTAAGCTGACCTGTCGTGAGCAGGCGTACAGCGCCACCGAGAAAGAGTGTGCGTGTCTCGTGTGGGCCGTTCAGAAATTGTCATGCTACCTAGCCGGCTCGAGGTTTATCATTGAGACGGATCACTGCCCTCTCCAATGGCTGCAGACCATCTCTCCCAAAAATGGCCGCCTCCTGCGCTGGAGCCTCGCTTTGCAACAATATTCCTTTGAGGTGCGTTACAAAAAGGGGAGTCTCAACGGTAACGCCGATGGCTTAAGTCGAAGCCCCTAACGTAGGAATCCGCCTCAAAGTTGTTGGTTACTGATGTTTTCTTCCTGAGGCAGGATTTTTAACATATTGCTTTTGTTTAGTGTTTCAAAGTGATTATGTGCTTTCTAGTGCAATTTTCCAATTTGTGGACGCGTTCTGAGTGCTGCTTGACTACTGTAAGGAACTAGGCAGTAGTATAAAAGGGGAAAGAGCCTGGCAGAGCTTAGTGAGGGTTGTCTCGTGCTTGCTGACTGAGCGGTTGCGTTTCGGCGTAGTTCTAACGCTTGCTGGGAACGAGCACAAAAATGGCAACTCTCCTGAAGTGACTTTGCAGTGCCCTGTGTGATCCTGAACCTGAGAACGAGGCCTTCTCTGTGCGCTGCGCTCAAGCAACGTCGAGGGACGACCGGTTTCGTTTACGAGCATCATCGAGCGACATCCCTCTGGACAGCGGATGCAGTCCCCTGACCATCGGGATCTCCTTCTCCCGGCGGGGCGGTCTGTTACGTCTCGCCTACCTACGACGCGCGGTATAGCCGGCGCGGATGCAACGGACGCCGCGGCTTCGTTCATCGCGGCCGCAACGCCTCCCGCCAAGCGCGTCCAGGCATGTTTCAGTGCCACGTGTCGTCGTGCGTGCGTGTGTGTGTGTGTGCATGTTTTGCCCACGCTTGTCAAAGCGCGGCAGCCGGGGAGAGGAGCTCCTCAACTGGGAGGCGAGGAGGTCTGACCGGCGCCGGCCTGGCGGACGCGCCCGTCACGCCTGAACATGTTCAAGCGTCGCCGTATCGGATGACTCTTCCCAAGCCGTTCCCTCTTGCCCTCGACTCCGAGGGTATAAAACGCCGCTGCCCCGGACGCCGAGAGAGACTTCGATTTCGCCCTTCGAGTAACGTGGTCGCCCTGACCGGCTGCTCTTTTGAGATGCCAGAATAAACAAGTTGTTCTGTTGCCAGTCGAGTCATCCTTTGCCGGGACCTTCGGATGTTTCCAGCTTTGCCCCAGGCCGCCAGGCCAACGCTACCCTTGGGGCTTGCAACCCAGATGCAACAACTCCCACTATAGACGTATTTGTGTTTCGAGTGCACTGTAACAACAATATACCACGCTTTCATTGACAGCCATCTTAAACGTTTGTGGCACGGCGTCTACGATTGTGGACGCGATCTTTCAAAACTTTCATTTTGGAAGCGTCTAGGGTTGCTTTCTCAATGTCAGTGATGCGGTCTGCGTTTAAATCTATGCTGGAAAGAATAGCTTTCTATTCCTTGTCTAGAAAACACAAAACTCTTTTCCAAAAGAAAAAGAAAACAGAGATGGACAACGCAAACGACTACAGACGGTCTATTGAACCATTAAAATGCTGTCTAATACTGCCACTTCTTTGTTCTCTCACGCGGCGGGACGTTTTACTAAACGATACTGTAGCTAAGTTTTCATTACAGAAGCAGCTTCGGATGTTGAGGGAAATAAACAAGTGAGCATAAATGTGTTTGGTGGAATAATAAGATTGCAACACCATGATTGTGTAAGTGTGCGGCGAGCGTGGATTCTTAAAGTTTTTGAGCCATTCACGCTGTTTTTGTGACATAGGGTGTTCGAAATATGAGGACGCAAATGTTCAGGTTTTTCTCGATTGTAGAACTCATTGCGTACTGAAAATGTCAATACCTATATCGCCGTGCAGTTCAACTAGTCACTAGAGAACTCGCCGCGAGTGCGAGAGCTGCGGAGTTCGATCGCCAGTGGTGTCGGGTAAGCCTGTTCCTCCTGTTCGGTTTTTCTCTGAGATGAAACGCTTGGAGGAATTGTGCATTGACCCTTCTTCCGGCATATCACATACAATAGATGTGGTCCTTTTTGCCCAAGCTACCATCGCGCTGATAAAATCAAAATCCCCAGCATCGTTAATTTACATAATGCGATTTCATGCACTATTCTCACATCGCACCACAACAGTACGTACCAAACCAAGCCTTACGTTGTCATTACTTTCAGTTCTTAGGGGGCTAATGTTTCAGCAGCTTTCAGCTAGTTACTATCCTTCTAATCTGCCCCATAAGAACACCTAGATAAGACATTTTTGAAGAAAAATGCCGAAATTTCTTGACTTTATCTATCAGAAAAAACGCAAAAATTTCAATGTTATGAGGTTCTCGTCATAATTAACTTCCCTCTCCATAATGTTTGCACTGATTACGGAATCCTGACGGCTGGATTCGTGCCAAAGCTTGGAATAACATCCCTCTTCAGATTAAGTACAGTTCATTTCTCCATATCTTTTAATGCTCATATAGATCTTTGTAGTTTAGCCACCTAGTCTAGCCACGCGGTGAAATATCGCATTGTCACCCCTCTGCGTCAAAAATTTCGCAATTTAACGGAGAACTTTGTATATCGTTGTTAGGTGTGTTTTAAGCTTGTATGTTTTGCTTCTATTTCCTCTGTCCATGCCTAATTTTATTATTGTTATCCTCAGTTTGCTGGTAGTTTTATTTACTACCCGCTCTGCTTGTTTTGATGTGAGTATATTGTGTGCAATTCCTATTACCATTGGGGTCATCTTGTACCTCAGTTTACTTTCTTAAGAGGCCCCGGTAGAATGCTTTACTATAGATACTCTTTTGTAATTATTTATTATTATTTTGGCGATCTTGCATGGCCAATAAACTTAAAACTTGGAATCGGAGTTTCACGATCACGAGCTGATAAACCGTGCTGAAGCAGATACAGCCAATATACTCTCGCTTGCACTAATACAGTGAGAAATAATGTGTTAGGCGACCAGTGGAAGTCTAAGTCAAACTTATGCCTAAGTATGAGTATTCGTTTGGATTCCCCCTTCGCAAGAAAGGCGCAGATTATAAGACAATGACCTCAACTTTCTTCAGCACCGAACTTCAACGAAGGAGTGATCATAATAAGGAAGTAATTAGTCATTGGTATTCACTCAAGCGCAGCCAAACAGCTACTAAGAAAAGCTATAAGTTTTGCACAGAAACTTCGGAGTTAAAGAACAACTCGTCCTGATCTGGGGTTTGAATCCCGTGGCTCAGTGGTTAGGGCGATCGACTACTGATCCGGAGTTGCCGGGTTCGAACCCGACCGCGGCGGCTGCGTTGTTATGGCGGAAAAACGCTAAGGCGCCCATGTGCTGTGCGATGTCAGTGCACGTTAAAGATCCCCAGGTGGTCGAAATTATTCCGGAGCCCTCCACTACGGCACCCCTTCTTCTTTTCCTCTTTCACTCCCTCCTTTATCCCTTCCTTTACGGCGCGGTTCAGGTGTCCAACGATATATGAGACAGATACTGCGCCATTTCCTTTCCCCCAAAACCAATTATTATTATTAATCCCGGACCACCGCTTTACCGGAGCAGTCGCTCTACCAACTGAGCTAACCGAGACTTGTAGAAATTCTTAGGGCGAGAATGAATTGATCAACAACTTGAACTGGGAACGGTGTTGGTCAGAGTTCTTAGTTATTGAATTATTGTTAGTTATTCAAGAGGCACATAATTGAACCTTCATCTGTAAGCATGCTGTGGACGTTCTTCGTATTTATTCATGACAAATGACCAGTGACTGTAGACACGTGCAAGTTACACATCGAAGTTAACGAGCTTCGTTTTGTACATGGAACAACCCCAGTCATTGTGCCTACGTGGTCCTTACTGGCGCCCAAAGTACATGTCTGGAAACTTAGTTTGGACAAGCAGCTGCGCGGTTCAGGTGCCCAACGATATATGAGACAGATACTGCGCCATTTCCTTTCCCCAAAAAACCAATTAAAAAAAAGCAGCTAAAAAGTCACGGAGATTCCACGCTTGGCTCCCACACGTGGGGTACCCGCCGCCTCTGTTCTTTTCTCGTTACTATGGCTTGTAGATAGTTCTCCACCGCGAGGCACAGCAGTCTCTACTCGAAAAGCTCCCTGCCGAACTGTGCACTATTGGCACAGTTAGGGTTCTTGGGACACTTCTCTCTCTTCTCGATTCCGCCTCTCGTACTCCCTTGGGCTCACCTCAAAATTTTTCAGTCATCCCAATTCCTGGCAGAGTGTTCCCAAAAGAACACGTGGGTGTCCGAGAAGTCCGAGAGTGCTCCCTTTCTGCCGCTTCCCTTGGGCGCATCGTTCCTTATAGGGGCCTCTATCCCGCCAAGGTTTTCTATACCGCTCTACCGTCGCCCCTGAGAGTACCATATCCTCCCACGGCTTCTATGAAAGCGCCCTTAGCAAAGACACCGCCGAGCATGCCGCCACTGCGTAGGCGGAGAGCCAATCCCTTCAGACCCCGGTCAAATCAAGTGGCCTGCCGCGCAGTTCTTTGTAGTGCAGTCTCGCGTAACGCCCACTATACCTCATAACGTCGTGTACAGCGTTCCAGCCATACTTGGCATATCTGTTTGAAATTAATTCCTCATTGCTTCGGCATTGCATGAGCGTCAGTTTACTTGCTGGATGCCGCGTTTTTCTCTCGGAAACCGTAATACAGGACCCCTTAACTCTCTGGTACCTCTTGGTTCAGTGAGATGACTCCTGCCATAGGCTTCGTTGACCCACCGTTTCATGAACCCCTGGCGTGCTGCTGCGCAAACACACTCGCTCCTTACACCCCACCTTAGAGACTGCAGTGAACGTCGACAAGGCCGGCCGCCTTGCTCTAATTGCGATGGGTACCCTGACACCCATCACGTTCTTTAGCCCAGTCTGCGATTTGCATCTCTTCAACCTTCCAGCCTCTTTCAACTCTTTCCCAATTATTCCTTCACGGGGGCGTGTCTAATAGATGCTTCCGCACCGACACCTCAGCGTGCACGACCCATAGCGCCTGGCTTCAGAGCAGGGCCCCTCCGGCAAAATGTCCCGTCTCTAAACGTCTCCTTCCTTACCAGAGTCTGGGCAGGGACGTGTAGCTTTGTTCTTATTTTGCGCCACGAACTAAACTCAAACCCACCTCCTCCTCCTTTGCACTTTCTCTTTACTCCCTACCCGTGCGCACAATAGCCCACCAGGAATTGCCTGGTAAAACCTCGTTCCTCTTTTGTCTTTTTTCTCGTCCCCAATAAGAGGAGGCGTCATTGATAGAGATGGAGCAGCCGTGCGGGCAACAAGCTATATTGTCACGCCTCCGCGGCAAGCTCGTGGAAAGAACGGCAAAGCAGCAATCGAGGCACTCCTGATGGGGTGAGGAATGGGGGAAGAAAGCTTTGGAGAGCCGTGGCACGCTACCGCGGGGTCCGCTGCGTGCGGCACGGCGCGGCGGCGACGGTGGCGGTGACAAGTGGCCTTCGTTAGCAATCACGTCACGCCCCAAGAGTTCCCGACTCGCGATGACGGAGCGTCCGCGTCGATTGCACTCGGCGAGCGGCGACGACTCGGCGGCCGCCGAGGAAATGAGGAAAAGTTCGATTGGCACCACGGGTGCTGCGAACACAAGGGGAGACAGTCGTGGTTCTCCATTGAAAAAAAAAATGAATGTAAAAAAACAACTCAAAAGCTGAAATAGGAACGACACGAAACGGAGCAAGAGTAAGGCAGTCTACGTCTTTTGAAGTAAACATATAGCGGCCGGTCGGAAGTCTGGGCCTCTTGGCCGACGCCGCCACAAGTACAGTTTTCGAGTCGCGGCAAAGGTTTCGCGAAGAGAAACGAAGTTTTTGTGGATACTCGAGCGTTTCACGGGGGCCAGCGTGCAACCTTATTGAGCGCTCCCATGAGAGCGGAAAAAAACAACTGTGTTTGCTCCATGCGCCATTCGCAGCCTACAGTAAACGAACGTAATAGTTTCCTGATTAACGTACGGCCCTTTTGGTTAATAATTACTTTCTGTTTGTTTTCTAGCTACCCGTTTACCAGTGCTTACAATACCGCGTCACTGTCAAAATATCCTTCCTGCAGCGCATTCTATAGTCACTGATTGCAAGTACATACTAGCATATATGATGCGGATTTTCATCGTGACATGACCCTAGAGTGGCATTGGTGAAATATACGGAACTATAAAACACTGTTAAGTTGTTCCCCCGAGAAAAAAAAAACGGCACAAAGGAAGGGATGTACATGGAGTCTAACACTGTTTTGTTACTCACACTTGAGGTTGTGCTTCTTTATAACGTCCGAGCAATATGCTTTTACTCCACATCGCAACAGTTCCTAAGACGCTTAACAATCACCACCTTTTCCCGCTTGTGTTCCATTCCTACGTATCGAAGCTTTTCAATGTCGGAAATTTTTTGGAAAGAAAATTTCTGATCAACTAACGACCAGGAAAATCGATATCTTTAATGCAACCATAAGTATGCTTGCTGGGAAGCCTATTTCAAATCGAACCCAGAAGTGGGAAAAATGAAAACACGAGTAATCAATTTAATTTAAATAATTTTAGTTTACACAAAATGAATTGAATTGGTTTTATTGCAATTTAATTGTTTTATTTTTGCACACGTATTCCAAGTTGTCCGGGGTTAGGTATTTCGAGGAAAAGCTGTTTATGTGCAGCCGCGGTGGCTCAGTGGTTAGGGCGCTCGACTACTGATCCGCAGTTCCCGGGTTCGAACCCGACCGCGGCGGCTGCGTTTTTATGGAGGAAAAACGCTAAGGCGCCCGTGTGCTGTGCGATGTCAGTGCACGTTAAAGATCCCCAGGTGGTCGAAATTATTCCGGAGCCCTCCACTACGGACCCGCCGCGGTGGCTCAGTGGTTAGGGCGCTCGACTACTGATCCGGAGTTCCCGGGCTCGAACCCGACCGCGGCGGCTGCGTTTTTATGGAGGAAAAACGCTAAGGCGCCCGTGTGCTGTGCGATGTCAGTGCACGTTAAAGATCCCCAGGTGGTCGAAATTATTCCGGAGCCCGCCACTACGGTACCTCCTTCTTCCTTTCTTCTTTCGATCCCTCCCTTATCCCTTCCCGTACGGCGCGGTTCAGGTGTCCAACGATAATTGAGACAGATACTGCGCCATTTCCTTTCCCTAAAAACCAATTATTATTAGCCCTCCACTACGGCACCTCTCTCTTCCCTTCTTCTTTCACTCCCTCCTTTATTTCTCCCTTACGGCGCGGTTCAGGTGTCCAACGATATGTGAGACAGATACTGCGCCATTTCATTTCCCCAGAAACCAATTATTAACTTGATTAGGCCCAGGCATCCGATGTACTAAAGCAACCGTTTTGACGTCCAGAGTAGAAAGCAAAAAAAAGCAACATAATATACACTGCGCTCATTCACAGCAGCAAATAATCATGGAGGTTAAAAGAAATAAAATTACCATATATTTTCCTCTCATCGCATGTTATGTGTTTTAATTTTTTCGCCTGCTTCCCGTCTACACGTTTTCGCGCGTTGCTTTCATGTTCACCCCCTATTACCGTGTGCACCAGCAGATGTGGTGTAGCCTGTGACAGCACGGTATTTATAGCTGGACTCAATGGCGCACGGCTTCCTCGCCGGCAACGCTACAAGAACTTGGCAGGGCAGCTGTCACGCAGCCGAGAGTCACGAATAAGGAGGAAAAAAGAGAAGCCAGAGAAAGTTCTGTCTCACCAGCTCTGTCTTTACGTTCTGATTCTGCAAGGAGGGTCGCCAGACCAGAAAGCTAGCTGTTCTGCGTTATTGTGCTATGGAGCAGTAAAAAGTACGCGGCGGTGGAACGCCATAAACTGTGTGCTCGAACACCACGGGAACTTTGAGATGCCCAGAAATAAAATGGGAGCCGCCTGAAAGCGATGTGAATGTTCGCCGCCACGAGGGAGAAGCGTACGGCGTGATATCGTTTCTCGCTTTGAGTTGGAGATTACACCGGGCTTAAGACACGTGCTTATCAGAAATCATACTTGTGTTTGAGTGGGCGTAATACCGTGTCGGGCGTATCAAGCGCTGCTCATGTCCCTTATCCTTTTTGTTTTTTAACGGTTGGGAGCGCAAATATTAATCAGAGAAGACAAAACTTTTCACTTGCATAGTTAGCTTGTTTTTCGTTTTTAATCGCTGGGAGCACAAATATTAATCGGACAAGACAACACTTTTCAATTGCATAGTTAGCTGGTTATTTCTAGCTGAATGCGATTAGCGATCGCCTGGTCATAGTTAGCTAGTGATTTCTAGCTGAATGCAACTACCCTTCGGCTGGAATATAGTAGCATAAACACTCTTTATCGAGCAACCCATGCTTTCTCACTTTTTCTTTCTTTCTTTGTAAATACTTAGAACCTCAGTCATTTTTTTTGCGACCTTTAGTCTGGTATGCTGCTCACAGCGGCTGCAGTCGCGATTACATTGTAACGTTTCGTAACCATTTTATTAATGCTAAGGCATTACTAGTCACATTACGAGAAAAGCCCGCGGGCTGTGTTTGTCAGTGTGTTTGTGTGTGTACTCGCAAATGGCGCAGAAAATCCCAGCGATGGCAAGAAAAAATAGGGTGACGTCATCAAGCGACAGTAGGACGCAAACAGCCATCCCACCACCTAAATTTCAGGCCATAATGTACATGTCGTTCGTCAATATATATAGCCCCTACTAGCCGCCATCAATGTGGCGCCAGTTTTGCCGACTACATTAGTATCAAACCTGTGAGCAACCGTTAGTCGAACAGCGTTCCGAGTGGATCCACTTGTCGATGACCATAGCGATTAAGCGACCTCACTGTAATAGAACAAGCTCAACGCCGAGTGTTGCTTTCGAGAGTTAGGCCGGCTGAGAAAGCTCATCGAGAAGAGGCGAAGACTATGATGCCCGTGATAATACTATTCTGCCTCGCACGTAGCACGCTCCAGGTTGGGGAACACTTAAATGGAGAGAGGATAAAAAGGACGCACAAGAGGCAACAGAAGGTGAAAGTTCATGGTGTACTGAAGAAGAAAGCGGTAAGGTGAAGACTGTGACACCTGTTTTACATTGCCTACTCCGTGGCAGCGGTCGATTCTCTGCGGTAACGACAATACATGGCGAAGGCTTCTTGTGACGCTGTAGCACGGCGCTTACGCCACCCAAAATCTAAACACCATTACGCCCATATGGGAGTAAAAAGAAGTAAGCTATCCTCTTGCTCAAAGGCAGTGCGCTAGAAGACAATATACTCTCTTTTTACTCATTTCTGTTCAGAGTGCACCGTTTTTTTTTTTTTGTGGAAACTGCCACTAAACCCTTTCGCTGCTTTTGCTTTCGTTGTAGAGCCTCTAGTCGGTTGTGCCGGGCTTCCTCGCAGGGACACCTTATCCTCCATGACCTCCTCACAGTGTGTCAAAACGGTAATCTGTCTACGTCACTCCCTCCTTTATCCCTTCCCTTACGGCCCGGTTCAAGTGTCCAACGATATATGAGACAGATACTGCGCCATTTCCTTTCCCCAAAAAACCAATAATAATAATAATTATTATTATTACGTGCGTAGCCCACTGCGATGGCTCAGTAGTTAAGGTGCTCCGCTAACGAGTCGGAGTTCCCGGGTTCGAATGCGGCCGCGGGGGCTGCGTTTTGGTGGAGGCGAAACTCAAAGGAGTCCGTGTGCTGTGCGACGTCAGTGCACGTTAAAGATCCCCAGGTGGTCGAAATTTATTCCGGAGACCTCCAATATACGACACTTCTTCCTTCCTTTCTTCTCTTGGTCTCCTTTATCCCTTCCCTTACGGCGCGGTTGATGTGTCCGCAGAGATGTGAGACAGATACTGCGCCATTTACTTTCCTAATAATTAATAATTGGATTTTGGGGAAAGGAAACGGCGCATGCAGTATCTGTCTCATATATCGTTGGACACCTGAACCGCGCCTTAAGGGAAGGGTAAATGAGATAGTGAAAGAAGAAAGGAAGAAAGAGGTGCCGTAGTGGAGGGCTCCGGAACAATTTCGACCACCTGGGGATCTTTAACGTGCACTGACATCGCACAGCACCTTAGCGCCTTAGCGTTTTGCCTCTATAAAAACGCAGCCGCCGCGGTTGGGTTCGAACCCGGGAACTCCGGATCAGTAGCCGAGCGCCGTAACCACTGAGCCACCGAGGCGGGTATTTCCTTTCCTAAAAAAACAATTTTTTACCTGCGCACGATGTTGTCCTATGGTATAACCGAAATTCCCTTAGCTGTTCCTGAAAATCCCCATTTCAGACATTTTGTTTCTCCTCCAGCAGCTTGAGAACTTCGCTATAGTGAAAAAAAAATCCGTTTATAACATGTCTCGAAACAACGTGAAAATTTTCTTTCCGGAAAAATTTGGCGCTTCAAATTCCTGGAAAAGAGAAAATCCCCCGAATGGAACATAACTGCCTGTGCAGGCGACAGCGCGAGCGTGAGAACTCAAGCTGAAGGTGCAGTCACCCAAGGAGCACCGGTAATGAGCCCAGTATTGGAAATGGACGGTTTCGCTCTTGCCCTTTGTAGGATCGGCGTTTACGAATACATTTCTTATATTGGGCTGATTACCTGTGTTGCTTGGGGAGATCCTTTCGCAAGAAACTATCGGGTACCACTGAGGTGTCCACCATTTAACGGGTGTTGCCCGGCAGAGAATTCCGATTTAACAAAATCCTCTCGCCCAATTAGGGCTGACGTTTACTCTTCCCGTCCTCCTCTCCTTCGGCGTAACCGTCAAAGAGCATGCGTGTCGCTAGGCATGTGTGTCAGATTCTTCACAAGTATATTATTGAAACCGGGAGATTTTTTTGCGATAACTTCTCGGTGCCTTTACTTTTCTCTCAATTAATTTCTTTCTGGTTAATTCTTTAAAATTTAGTCACTCAACCCACACCGCTTTCTTTCCTCAATTTTCATTCCGATTTCTTTAAGATCTCTCAAAATTCATTATCATTTTTTCTAACAGATTCATATATATTTATGGCCCGCTTGAAATAAACCTGGATGAGTTTTTTTTCTGTTTGCATCTGCGACAAACCCTGGCCAATCACCTACCACGGGTATAATAATAATTGGTTTATTGGGAAAAGGAAATGGCGCAGTATCTGTCTCATATATCGGCGGACACCTCAACCGCGCCTAAGAGAAGGGATAAAGAAGGGAGTGAAAGAAGAAAGGAAGAGGTGCCGTAGTGGAGGGCTCCGGAATAATTTCGACCACCTGGGGATCTTTAACGTGCACCGACATCGCACAGCACACGTGCGCCTTAGCGTATTTCCTCCATAAAAACGCAGCCGCCGCATCGCACGGCATCGCACGGCACGGATGACATCGCACGGTACACGGGCGCTTCTTTATTTCGCGTTTATAGGAATTCGACCGCCGCGGCCGGGAACAAACGCGCCCTTGGTATCAGCACTTGATCGCCAAAAGCCACTGAGCCACCGTGTCGGGCACCACATTTCTTGTGCATTTTTCGTAGGCAAGCGCGACTCGGGTAACACTAACAAACGCAGTGCACAAAGTTGCACCACGGCAGGCAGCGCAATGTTTCGCGCCAGTCGACGGCAGTACGTCGATTGCGCGGGCGCCGCTCAGGCGTGCGCGAGGAGGTGTGGGCTGCCAACTGTTTTTCTGCTCTCATTTATTTCTTGTCCTTCCTTTCCGTCTCCAATATTATATCATTTTTGTTTTCTACGCAACGGATTTCGACAAAGTGGGCACGTGGAGTGCTCTGCGGCGAATAAACCGCAGACCCGAGTCTCACGTAGCAAGCAAGTACGCTTCAAATAAAAACAGGTAACGGGACTTCTACATTGCTGTCGGCAGTTTTATTACTTAACGCCTAACAGCAACTCCCCGGACTCAATGAGCTGTCACCGAAAGACGAACGCAAAGCACCGCTCCGCGGTGCAGGTCTGCCGATACTTCTGGATCTCAGCCAAACCAAGCCACGCCGAGCCGAGCCGAGCCGAGCAGCTCGTTCCGCACCAAGACTTCCCACCTACCGCCCACAAGGAACGAAAGCGCAAATGCGAAGGCATAGTTCGATGTATTGGCGCCAATAGTTACGCAAGGGCCAGCTCTTTGTGATGTTGAGCTAGCTTTTGTATATTATTACGGAGTGCAAACTATGCTTGGTGCCATGCCGGCGACGAAAAGTACAACCGCGACGGTGTGCGCCATCTGAGAAAGAGAGGGCTAGCAGCAGCGGTGGTTCTCCGGGCGAGACCGCATAAATAAATCGCGGCTCCAGGTTTAGAAGGAGGAGATTTTAGCGGCTTCGGTGAATGTACAATGGCTGAGACTCGCGCCTGTGCTCGCTTCACTTTTATTTTTTATCGTGTCGCTATACGGGATTGCTTGGTGAAGCCATTTTTTTCCCGCGGAATGGCCTAGTGGGATGCGGCGTCATAAAGAACGGGAGTTAGCGAAGACAGGTCCCTTCTGGGCAGAGAAAAGAAAAAGTATGCACCGTCTTGAAGAGATTTGGTCGCCGGAATGCGCAACTAGTGATCCGGAGTTCCCGGGTTCGAACCCGACCGCGGCGGCTGCGTTTTTATGGAGGAAAAACGCTAAGGCGCCCGTGTGCTGTGCGATGTCAGTGCACGTTAAAGATCCCCAGGTGGTCGAAATTATTCCGGAGCCCTCCACTACGGACCTATTAGTTGCTCTCTTCTTTCACTCCCTCCTTTATCCCTTCCCTTACGGCGCGGTTCAGGTGTCCAACGATATATGAGACAGATACTGCGCCATTTTCTTTCCACGAAAAACCAATTAATATTATTATTATTATGATCCCATAGTCAGTAAAAAGTTCATAACACTCGGATGCGCACTCCGAAAGTGGGAGTAATCGTCTATGCTTGCCGTAGCTATATGGAGCAACCGTTGCTATGCAGATGGTATGAAAAGAATGCTGCGTTATTTTTTATTAGTTTCTGGTTGTCGCTCAAACAACCAGTACCACAGGAAAAGCTGAACAGCAGCTGGGGGTATCACATTAGCTGCAATACTCTATAAATAGCTCTAGTTTATAGTTGCAGTTGCTGCGTCAGGATTGCATCATCGCTTATAATTTTTTCAAGGCCAGAAACCTTACCACCAGCTTTGGGCGCTTCATCTATTCTGTCTTCGTGCGAGTGTCTCTGTCGCGTCGCCAAGCAGCAGAAGTGCATCGGCCGATCGAAACTTTATCGACAAGTTGTACTCATGAAAGAAAGTTGCCAAACCGTGGCACGCACAAAGGCGGACTTCTCAAGGACGCCCAGTGCTTTCACGGCACTGGACCCTCGTTTCTGCAGTGTCCTGCTGAGATCAACCGTTTCTCTGATCAATGACACGAACGCCGTTTCGAAACGATTATGAAAAAAATTCTTCGTACAGGATTTACTTCGGAGACTACCGTTGCAATTTTTGCATTTCATAACCGAGACACAAAAGGAGGCTCCTGCATTTCTTTTAAGTATTTTTTTTTGACAAGAATCACTCTCCGCACTTGTGCCTTATTGGCCAGTGAGGCGATGTAACCATTGACTCCGTTTTCCGTGCGATATAATGAGCCGGGATAAAGCTTAGGCCTAATATATATATATATATATATATATATATATATATATATATATATATATATATATATATATATATATATATATATTATATATATATATATAAAGGCTTCCAGGGCGCTCGATAAACTAGCCAAGGCTGTTCGTCTTACACGCTCCGTAAAGCAGCTTTTTTTTTTTTTTTGGGGGGGGGGAGGCGGTATAGTGACTTAACTTTTCATTAACTTTTCTTACTTCGCCTTTAGCGCCACTCTGCACTGATAAATGAACTCTGGAAGGAATTAGACCGGTTTTCATTTTCTTTTTCTTATATACAAGACCGTTTTGTTTTTGATCGCTTTTTATTTGTGCTTCGGCGTTCAAACTGAAATTCACCTGCATTTTATGTTTTACGTGAGGTTATGAATAATAATAATAATAATAATAATAATAATAATAATAATAATAATAATAATAATAATAATAATAATAATAATAATAATAATAATAATAATAATAATAATAATAATAATAATAATAATAATAATAATAATAATAATAATAATAATATTAATAATAATAATAATAATAATATTAATAATAATAATAATAATAATAATAATAATAATAATAATAATAATAATAATAATAATAATAATAATAATAATAATTGGTTTTGGGGGAAAGGAAATGGCGCAGTATCTGTCTCATATATCGTTGGAAACCTGAACCGCGCCGTAAGGGAAAGGATAAAGGAGGGAGTGGAAGAAGAAAGGAAGAAAGTGCCGTAGTGTGGGACTCCGGAATAATTTCGACCACCTGGGGATCTTTAACATGCACTGACCTCGCAGAGCACACGGGCATCTTAGCGTTTTCCCTCCTTAAGAGGTTATGAAGCCCAGATCTTGTTTTAAACAACGTATAGAAAGCATAATGCCGCGACAAAACGAGCAAACACGTGCGCGTAATATTACTCCCGGCAGTTCCAAGTGACTTGGACTATCCTGATTTCATAGATCGCTGTCCCTGCTTCCATGGGACCTCTTGTAGATGCCATCAGTATGAATTGAATGAAAAAAAATGTAAAAATAAACAAAGAAAAGAACGCCAAATGGTTGTAGAGTAATGAAACGCTTTCTCGTGCTATCCACTGCACCCTAAGTGGCGGCCTTCACAACACAGCACACAACTCATGACGAAGTGTACGAAATAAGATTGGGCCAATAGGGCGCAGGCGCCCGAGTGAAAAGCCTAGTACGCTAGCCGCCAGAGTAGCGTGCTTTGATTTATCCAATTCTACGTCAGCGCTCGCGCAAAGTAAAAAAAAAAACTAAATACCTTTTACAGCGTCAGCACCAATTTTACTCCGTGTACGCTATCTACAGGTGCAAGTACGGCACCATCGAAAGGCGCTTAGGGCCTGAGCCGCCGATTTTGGTGCGGTGCTGAGAAAAAAGGTTAAGATGAAAGCTGGATGATGATGAAGAGAGAGCTTGGTGAAATCGATGTTGAACGAACAGAATCGGCGCAAAAGACGCAGCGTACGCCTTACGAACTCCCAGCGAATTCGCCAAGCTCGAGAAAGACCAACTGGTGAGAGTTATTTTTGCTCCACTGCATCTGGAATAAGCTCGTTAGACGACAGGAAGAAAATAACTAAATAAAAAAGACGGAAGAATGCTATTGGGTAACAGCAAAACAATTGAGGGCTGACGCAGAAAGATGTCTTTTTTCGCCTCCTCCTTCCTTCCTTCCCATCGCCTTACTTACACATATTTTTGAAGTTCTTGTCTTCGTAGGCGACTATGCTCAAAGGTCGTTTTCAGTTAAGCTACATTTATGGCTTATAGTTGAAGGAGGAGTACAAGTATTGACAAGTATATGCGAAAGTTAATAAAGACAAACACTTCCAGCTGAAACTATAATCGCATCGGGCCACAGTATTAGTCGAGTCTGCGACTGCAGCTGTGTAGAGAACACTGTTCAGACAAACGGCGTTGCATGTCGTAACCTGAAACTTTCGCGCTGACCCGCTGAACAAAATTGGGATGTTTCTGGGATGGATTTCGAAGTGCGCAATGTCGCAGATCTCTTCTGCTGGACCACGTGGCTCAGGTTGGACTGGTGCAACTCTAATCGCATCTCCGATAAACGACACCGGTGCACCTCAGTGTGCCCCGGTGAGCAGTTGTATCGTCAATAACTTGGACCTGAGCGCGTAGGGCTCCGTTCCCAATTCTTTTACCGTGCGGCCCTGCGCAGCGCACTGATTTCGGGGCAACTCCGGTGGAAGTTTATCGAATGTGCCATAATGAATGCAGACCTCGCTGTCATTGCTTAATCCCGGAGGAAGGCTGAACTTTTAAAATTTTTTGTTTAGGACCGCTTTTGTTTGTCTGACAACACTAGGACGAAGAAAAAAAGGTCACTTCTTGACGCCAAAGCAGTAACAAATACGCGCGGAACAGCTGTTGTGCTAACTGTGAAAAAGTCTAAACTTTTCGGAGAGCCTAAGAGAAAATGTTGAAACAAAAATGAAACTGCGAAGTAAAGACGAAAAACACGCTATTGGTGTGAAACGAAGCGGAGGAGGAGATAAGAGGAGGAGGAAAGGCAGGGAGATTAACAAGAAGAGCGACCGGTTTGCTACCCTGCACGGGGGGAAAGGGGTGAGGGGATAAAAAATGAAAGAGAACAGACGGTTGCAGGAATTTGAAGTCACTATGCGAAGTCACAGCTTTCGGTACACTCACAGCCTATCGTGCAGGCCAGAAGTCTTCAAGAAGCGTAGCAGTGCCTTGGAGGCCTTCACCGCCGACGATCGCCGCGGCCAGTGGCCGAGAATCTTCGTTTCTGTCAGAGGGCGCGGATCTAGAGCTCAAGTGCATGGCAGAGAGACTGTCTTTCGGCGCTGTAGGCAGGAAATTCACAAAGAATGTGGGCTATAGTCTCATCACACCCGCAGATGGCACATGCAGGGCTATCAGCCATACCGATAAAAGAAGAGTAATGCTTGGTGAAAGCTACACCAAGCCACAGGCGACCCAACAAAGTTGCTTCACGTTGTGGTAGGCCGGATGAAAGCCGGAGCTTCAGATCTGGGTCTAACGTTTTTAAACGCGAATTCGAAAATTGGCCTGGATTCCACGCGGCAAGCGTGATATCCTGCGCCACTGGTCGAAGCCTACCCGCTGCGTCGGCTCTCGAGATGGAGATGGACACACAATCGCCCTCATGGTGAGCAGTTCTCGCGGCCTCGTCCGCGCGATGGTTGTCTGCGATGCCGCTGTGTGCTGGCAGCGATTGGTAAACAATATCGCTCCATTTATTGATGGCTGTGTGGTGGAGCTCTGGGATTTCTGCAACCAGTTGTTCATGGGACCCATGACGAAGAGCAGATTGTAAGGCTTGGAGGGCTGCCTTTGAACCCGTGAACACGGACCATTGCTGGACTGTTTCTTCACTTATATGCTCAATGGCATATGATCTAAATCAGAGGAACAGACATGCGTACGCAAGAAACTTGAAACGCGAGGACATCATACGGGTCTTAACATGCTGGCAAGGATCTAGCACCTAAGCGAGCGAGTCTTAAAGGGAAGCTGACATGGTTTTTGGAGATTCCGAGATTATTCAAGAATTCGAATATATGAGACTTCTAGGCAAGTCCTGCGAAGTAGTTTCGCCCTAGCGTCAAAAACGGTGACGTAATCACCGATTAAAAATACGACGATGTTCAGGTTTCGCCTCACTGCGCTAAAATAGTGCGGAAAAACTAGCGAAGACGTCATTATTGCCGAAATTTCTGATATCCGCTGTCTTCGCTCACATGCCGACGTGCGTCTTACGATGCCGTGAGACAATGTTTCGAGGGCTTCATCCTTCGGTGATGCCGAATTGCTTCCTTGAAGCCACCTTTCTTCGCTGGAAGCGCAGCGCCGCCGCAGGTGACGTCATCATTCGACCTCCGGTGTCGCGAAGCACTGCAGAGAAGCCTGAACACCGGCGCTACTTTGTTCGGCCTTACTTCAGCGTTTCAAATGCTACAAAAAAAAATATAAAAAGAGCTGAAAACTGGCTTTTCGGTTTTTGAGGAAACGACATGGCTCAGTAATAGTCTCGCATCTCGCAGAACCGCGCCGTAAGGGAAGGGAGGAAGGTGGGAGTGAAAGAAGAAAGGGATAGAGAGGTGTCGTAGTGGAGAGCTTCGGAATAGTTTCTACCACCCGGGGATCTTTAACATGCATTGAAAGAGCACAGCACACGGGCGCCTTTGCGTTTCACCTCCATCTAAACTTCGCCTGCCGGATCTGCGAGCTTCTCACTTGTGACCCCTTTAAACTCGTCGAATTCTAAAACATCTTCAGTTTCCCCTTAAGAACAGGGCATACCGGCCTAGAATATTTCAACGATTTGGTGCTGTTGTGTTTTCTTTCCTGGAGCGTGCTCCACTTCTTGCCAATTTCCGCAGTCGAGGTGGCGCCGCAGCGGGAGTGAAGTTGTTAGATGGCGGCTGCGCCCCGGAGGCCTTCAGAATAAGATATTGATTGCCTTCAGCGGTCACTTTTCCCAGTTTAGCAACAGGCCCACGGTTTCGAACTTTCCATCAGCTTCGTGTTCCTTCCTTTCGAGGTGGGACGCACCGTCGGATCTATGCGCGGATGCACTCAGCAGGGAAGAGCGGGGGAGAGAGTGCCGGCAGGAAGATGGGTAGCAATGACTCGGCGCGAAATTAGGAGCCCGCGTTTGGCGACCTAGGGAACCATTAGAGCTTACCTCGGGTATTCTGAAAAAAAAGTTTCGAGCACTGCGGATACCACATGTACTAGGGAGGCTAATCTTGACCTCGGACAATTTAATGGACAAGTTGGCTTAAAAGCCCTCTGATCGCGCCAGAGAGCCCGTGGGTGAGAAAAACAACAACAAAATTAGGCGCAATTATGTACGCACGTGAAATCAGTGTGCTCCAGTTTTTGGTGATCAATGGGAGGAAACTGAACAGGCGTAAGACAATAAAATAAAAGAAAACAACCTGAAAAGCTGATTTCATGCAAGTCAGTGTAGGCTGTCAGTGAAAACAACGCACAAAATTAAAGGACGGGGTGCGTAATAGTGTTCAGACGAACTAAAATGTCAAACAAAGCCCGCGAAGACGCGGTGTCAAGTACAGGGAAAGTTTGGCAAACTATCTCAGCATAAAGTATCGGTATCTTGCGTGATCGCATAAAGGAGATACGCCAAACGGGAACCTTTTGGTATGGACTCAACCGACTTCGAAAAAGAACTGTCGATATCCAATGAAATTATTGTGTTTCATTTTCTATCTGATGATTGCTGGCAAGAAAAACCTAGCGGTTCTTTCTTTCACATTTAGAACATTTCGAAAACGCTCCATCGCTTGTCTCATCTTTTGGACCGGTTACGTCAATCGCCCTCAGCGATGGCTTTGTGGATTTGGCGTTCGGCTGATAATCATAAGGTCGCGGGATCGATCCCGACCACGGCTTCCGTATTTCGATAGAGGTGAATTCCAAAAACTCCCGCGTGCTCTGCTATGTCAGCGCACTCCCAGGCAGTTTAAATTAATCCAGAGCCCTCCGCTACTCCCTCACAGGTCACGTGTCGCTTCGGAACGTTGGACTCCATAATTTACACCAAATAACACCTGCGAAGCCGAACTGGCGACGAGCAAGGGAACCATGTACTGCGGGCGCTCCAGAAGTTTGATGACGTCTGAGGTCACGTGAGTTCTCCGCTAACACCCTGCATCGACGGCGCGAAGTGCGTGCTGCGTGATATCAGAGGAATGCCGAGGCTGCTTTGGCTGTGGTAACGGTGTTAGATGTTACATAGATTGCTGGTAACGCCAAAGTCAGTCTTGCGGGCTACGTAGAGTCATGGTCAAAGTAATATGGACTGCGCCTCTCCTGTCTACCTGTTCTGACCCATTACCTAGCAGAAATTAATCGGTGTTCGATACTTGCGCAAATAAATGCCGCTTGTGCACTTGTGCGTAAAGGCAGCAAACCTACCTGTTTTAGGTTAGGTACTCAACGCAAGTGAAGATTTGGAACACTGAGGCGTTGTTCATATTATTGTAATCGTAACTATACCTAACAGTTGTTTTTGAAACTTACGTAATTTCAGTAGCACGCAATAGACGTTTTTAGCATATCGGAGATGTACTACCAGAGGCGTATACCGGTTTACCGGACCCCTCCTGCGCATGCACTGTGGCTCCCCCTCACCCCAACAATGCCACTGCAACAATGCCACTGCGCATGCCCAAGAGGGTCCGGTAAACCGCTATACGCCTCCGCTGTTAAGTGTCCACTATGCTAAAATACGTCTAATATCTGTACGGTCATTTCATTTCAATACCTTAAAGACCCACTTGAAGTATTGCATAAGTGGTGGGTACAAAAAATCAAGTTGAACAAGCGTTAAGTTAAAAAGCAGTCGCTAACAGCTTCGGCAAATGTGGATGGGCACGTGATGGTAGCGATCTCGTTGGAGAGGTGGTTCAAGTCGACAGAAACACCGCGAAAAAAAAAAAGAAGCGGCCATTATAGCGTTCCTTAAATTTGCTCAAAGCGAAAAATTGAGGCTGTAAGTTAAAAAAGTTATTTTCCCCATTCATTTTCTTTTCCGCATTACAATTGGCAGTTTTCACCTATGCTGTCCGGCTTGGTGGCCAGCCTGGCCATTCGCCAGCTCTGCTATGAAAATCGGGGCTAACCAATATAGCGGAGGAATGTATAATCAAAATTCTAACAAAGTGCAGGGCCTCTGGCGACTTTTTGCTGACCTTGATGACTGCTGCGTAGGTGCACCAGATAACGACAACGTCCCGTCACATATTCTGCGTCATGGAAGGAGACCTAACTCCAACAGCCTGTTTCAGTCATACTTTGTTTTGCATTTTCAGTAACCTTAAGTTCTTCAGGGCTTGAGAGAGATCCTACCGCAAGGGTCACAGAGTGTATTTCTGCGACTTACTGGATGATAAAGAAAAATATCGAGTTCATAGGAAGGGCGGACAAGAAGATAATTTGACTCTATCGCAAAAGAAGACAGGTTACTGCAGCAGTCGAAAGATGCATTCGAGGCAGCCCACAAGAATACAAGAAAGCTATGCAAGGTAATTCAGACGAGAGCACACGTGCTGAATGTTTTCCACGAAAAAAAAATATAGATTTTTTTTCCTCCAGGTTGTTTCTACTATTGTAAGCAGGTGGAATTGCCTCGCATGAAATTCAATATTTCCTCCGCGTTTCTCTTAGCGCAAGTCTGCGGATGAACAAAGACCATTCCTCCGGCAATACGGATATCACCTTAAGCGCGCAGCTGCAGGGGCAAACATTGGACACTCTGCACCTGTACGAGTTCGAAGATGACCTTGCCACGTGTACCTCGTTGAGATTTGTTCGATTGGAGATTGCTTGTTGGGAAATGCTGGTCAGAGACATAGTCTTCACATAATGCAAGTCGGACTTTCTGTGCCTTCTCATCATCTCCAACAAGATTCACTTCACTCTAACCCTGTCATAGTTGTCAGGAAACAAGTTCTTTTTTTCAGTACCGCTTTTTTAACATTTTGACTTTCTGCTTATTTTTTTTACATATCCTTCAGTCATTGTGTTTGTTACAACGCAAACAAGAATTGAAAGTTTTTGGCTCGTGTGTGGCTGAATCGAAATGTACAGGCAAACGCTGTACGCATTTTCTATACGCCGACAGCAGCGGTTGGTCGAAGTAACGACGTCTTGTCAGAATTTCTTCCAGTACAAGTACATCAAATCTGCAGTTTGATGATGTTACCATGCAGATATCAGAATATTCTGTCAATGTGTCTGTCTCTTTATAAGGGCGTGTGTAAAGCATCAATCTTTCGTACCTGTTAGGAAGAGACTTTTTAATCAGTGCAATGAAACCTCGAAAAAAAATCATTTTAGCGCTGCAAGCAGCTAAAAAATTGTGCATACACCATACCGCACTGCATGAACGAATGGCAAGTACAGTCAAGAGTTTCTGTAATAAGAACATTGAAGCAAACGAGAAAAAACAGTTATGTGTATGACATTCTGTCAGTAATTTTTTTAACGCTCTCATATTTGCTCAAAACACTAAGTTCCTGGTCTATAAATTTCGAGGTCATTTTGTATTCACTTTACAGGTTAACACTATTTAACCGCTGTCGATTTTACTGCGCGATCTGTTCTAGTGAACTTCAGTAACATACCAGCTTTTTATGTAAGTGTGTTCTCAGAGGCGCTAATACGCACTGGAAGGACCAGCAACTCTTTTTAATTTAGCGCATGTGGGAAGTTGTCACAAAGAGACGAATGGCACGAACTAAGAAAAAAACAACAATTGTCCCAGACAGTGATTCATGTTCACAAACGGTCGCTTCTTGCGAGTACGAAAATAAAACATTTTTCACGATTTCCTCTGCCCTGCTTTTAGACCCCCAAAACATGTCACTGACCAATACATGACTGCACACGTCATGCCACCGCAAACATAGAAAGCTTTACTATTTCCTTGGCAACATAGGGTCATCTGACTTATAACAAATGTTGACAGCATCATGAACGAACGTTATGACGGCCTGCTCCTCTTAGCTTAACATTGTCGGTGCCCGTTGGATGCAAGCCTTATTTGTTAGACCGAATGCACCAAAGTATAGAGTTCATCAAGTCCAATTACAGCTGATGCTTCGCTTTGTAGTCTTAGTGCTGTGGCGGTTGGTGCTTTATTCTTAGGCTTGAAGCTTGAATTGAAAAAGTGTTCAATGTCATATGCCTTTCGTTTTCTTGCATCACTCGGCGTTACGCTATTACCTGTAACCGCAGTTAGCACGTGTTTCGAAAGACAGAGTTAAGGCCTTACACCTCCAGTGCGCACAAGGCGTGCGCTACTTTAATCCCCGTGTCATTCTCCGGACTTAACAGGGCAATCCCGTAGCGCTTTAGGTGCGGCGTAATTCTCCATTCTAATTTAATTCCCAGACACGAGTGTTCTGTCGTCATACAGTATAGTTGCGTGGATTTTCCTTATCCACCTTTTCCACCCAACTTTACCCGCATGTTTCCACAGCTAGGCTTACTCGAGGTCTTGAGCAGAGCTTCTCGTATGGCCAGAGATGTAGGAGCTGGGATGTTGAGCAAGGAAGGCCGTGTGTGCGGTATGAAGCCCGCTTCGTTGGTCGGCAGTGGGCGTCCGTCACCGCCATCTGGCGGCTTAAGGCAGAACTGTGCCCGAGTACGTGACTACGTCCCTCGCGGGGACCCTGATACGCTCCACTAATCTTCGCGCTGCACAACCAGCGGCGCTTTAACCTCGCGACTAATGGACGTGGTCTCTTATACATCTTCGTTTATACGCGATAAACACGTGCGCGATAAAACTTGTTTCGCAAACGAACCATATAAGCCGGTCGCTGCCCACTGGGAGTGAATTGCGCCGTGTGAGCGGAGGCGAAAACTAATGTTCTCGTTGAAACGCTGGTATTGATTGGAAACCTCTGGTTCTACGTTATTCTCTGACATCTTTGCCCTGGCGTCCTACATCTGACACTGAAAGTTTACATACCGAGCCAAGTGCGAAAAAATTGCAGGGAACACTTAAGCTCCACCTTGATGGTATATGTAGAATCGGTCATCATCTACTGAAGATTCATAGACCCGTAGGAGACTTCGCACCACTGCTGGCGCAGTGGTGCAGCGGTTAAGCGATGCGCCACTGCCCTGCGATGGCAGGTGCTGCCACCGGCGGGGCTTGTGCGACCTAGGTTGCTCTACCCGAGCAACCACTCGCGACCAATCATTAATTTAACAGCGACCTGCCACGGTGCGCAGTCCGCTCATAATCCGGTGGGCAGGTTGCGATGATGTGACCAGGTTACCTGACTTAGATGGCCCACTTGTCTGCTAAGTTGCTTCTACGGGTATTTTTTGTGGATTTTACGCTCACGGTCAACGACGCTGACGCCGCCGCCGTATTTTCTGTGAAGTCGAGCTCCTTAACGCTGTCGCGTGAAAAGCAGAATGCCCTTGTGGAGAGAACACGTGCTGTCATACCTTGGCGTGCACGATATAAACATCGTTGTGCCAGCAGAGCAATTTGCCTGTTTGCAATTTGCTTAGCGGCTCCGTTAGGATTTTTTTTTTCGGCGAGGGCATCCACTCATCACATGCAGGAATTACTGTGTTGCACGTAGAGTTTTGACGGACAGCCAATGATCCTCAGAACTGCGTCTTTCAGGAGTCGATTAGGTGGGAAAATGGGCTAAGTGGAATGCCATCTCTTTAGGGGAAGAGAGCAAATGCAGAAGATCTTGTATCAGTCGCAGCGACTTGGTGTCGATGGGGTTTCTTAGCTGAATGTGATTTCGCAGGTTAGATTCCCGGCTTGGAAAATAGTATTGCATCAGAGCCGAAATGTTTGCGCCCACAGATGTTGTGACATGCTAAAATAAGGGTTTATGTCGCCGTAAAATCTGGTAAACCTAATCAATGTAGTGCAACGTTTGAAAGCTTAAACTTAATTACGGAATGCATTAGGTACATTAAAAAATAGCCTTTCTTCGAAATAGCGCGCTGTACAAGTTTTATATACTTTGGTTGTACAATTTTTACATATTTTTGATGTAAGAGTGTGCTTAGGCTTTTTTCTGTTTAGAGTGTTGATTGTAGAGAGGTGATATAACACCCCCGTTTCCATTTTTTACGGCGGTGTGTGCGCGAAGTTACCGAGGCCTCGTCAGTCATTACAAGCTCCGTTTTACATCTTTACAACATAGCTGCACAGTACGCGTCACTTGGTCTCGGGAAAATGAATGAATGGATGAATGAATGACATAGTGTGCATCAATTACCAAATGCTTCTAGGTCCACATCATAGCACGCGCAGTGCGGTGATCCTTAACGACGTAGCTCATTTATCCAGCGTACGCGATAGCTTTACTAGGTCATCGGCATAGTCGCCTTTGCTTGTCAAAATAAATAAAAATAAAAACGGCACTACACTGTTCTACTGTTCAGACGGTGCGAAACGGTGATATCCTTGCCAAAAACGTGTGTTATTAATTCTGGAAACAGATTCTGGGGCGCCCCCATTGTGCGGTTCTCTCAGTTAAAAAGAAGAAGCGCACACAAAAAACTAAACTGTCGAATTGCTCTCACCACCGTAGTGCAAATGGGTAATCACGCCCGCAGTTGTCCGAGGCTCGCGGGCGTCAATAAATCATTAGCGCTCGGGATTAGTTCTGGCGCGCAAGTGGTTCATTCCGCGGTGTAGTGGCGCCGGTCGCAACACAATGGTGGCCACGGATTCGCGGCCGTTTACAGGCGGGCATCGATTGAAGGCTTGCCTGGAGCTACTCCAACTGCGGGCCGTAATCGACGCCGCACGAGGACATCAACGCGCATTGATTATGGCTATTCTGGACCAACGCTGCGACGCCATCTTCAGGACAACCCCACGCATATGTCGGAAAAGCGGTATTGTAGCGCGAGGCGCCCGTAGTCTGTTTTTATTTTTTAAAGAAGATAATAGGACAGTACGTTCTATTGAAAAGCGCGGTCGCCATCACTGGTGTATCCTGGCAACAAAAGCGCATTTTAAATGCCAGATATTGCGTTACTAATATGAAATGTGAGTTCGCGGCTTCGATCGCATCCGGGTTGGCCCGCGTTTGAGATAACGGCAATTAAAAGAAACTGCAGTCTCTCTCGTCGTCGAAAGTAGGTTTAAGCGTGAAATATTTTGGAGTACCCGACGCAGCATTGGTTAAATGGGATATAAATGGCGTTAGCTACATTATTGAAATAGACCTTGACAAGCTCATGTCACGTCAGACCACACCACACCACGCCACACCACACCACGAATCACTTCTGTCATCAATCTCGCTGAAGCCCCCCTCCCTCGCTCTCTCCCTCCCTACCTCCCTCCCTTTTCTTTTATCGACGCCCCGAGTCTTATCGCTTGCGAGCGACGAGTACAACCTGGATGAGAATATGGAATCGCTGTTGCACGCAGTGTTACGGCGCTGCCATCGACACCTGGATCTTCAGCTTGACAGCATAGGCTTCGAAATCTCCGTACGAACGGAAAGTTTCGCAATGTTCGCTTCAGGTTCGGCGTCATGTTCTCTTCCCGATTCTCCCCAGTTCGCCGACGTCGTTCGCCGGATTTTGCCTGAAACGGGAGCTACAAGAATTTTGTGCTTAGAGCGCCCCGGTACTGACATTCTGTTGCACGCTAAATAATCACAGGTGATTTATATTAATCCAAAGCCTACGGCCTTGCAGATTCATTAACCATTAGCCAATAGCGGTTAGTCATTAGCTACGAATGACACACTAATGACCCACTGCTGATACAAAGACCTCAAAACAACGCTTAGGGAGGAAGGCAGTTGATCGAGAGTTTCCCAAGAAGGTCATCACGCTAATTTTTTATATTTAGAAGAAGAAATCGAGAGAAAGGGGGAAAACAGGAGCTGTAAAAATGGACAGAAACAAACACCTCTTGCCCGCCATAGCCTATCATCATCGTTATCACTGCCACAGAGCCTAGTTGGGTCCACGAAAGGACAAAGGTGTTGCACGGAGCTGCACTTAGCCCCACCTTGCTGCAGCCGCTGCCACACTATCCTAGCAAACTACGAAGCAGGTCGGAGGTTGTGCGTTGTATGCACAGGGAGCTTCATTAGGGAAGAAACAAATTATCCGCATTCTAGCAATGATAACTGTGCAAACAACAGTGAAAAGAACACCTTTTCCTGTGTTTTAAACATTTTTTTTTCTGGACGGATAATGCCCACGAGACATTTTCAGCTTGAGTGCGGATGTAACAGTAGGTTTCATTCTTATATGCTTGCCGTTCTCTTTCGCAAAGCAGCTGCCTCTACCTGTACTCCTTTTTTTTTTTAACGGCTTTCATCTAGCAGTCGGGCATCCCGTACGGACTGATGTACGTCACTTGATGAGATTGCTTACAACCCTGCAAACAGCGCCCTCTTCGTTGGGATTATCTCTCTCTACCTCTCTATCTTCCTTCTTACACCTTAATCCCTGCATATCCCTCCTCCCTGTCGGCCGAAGTTCAGGTGCCGGTCATGAGCTTTGCAGTAACGGTGTGGCTAGCTTCGTTCTTTTTTTTAGACCCGATTGCATATAAAGGCTCATCGGGGAAAAAAAATAAAACTGTCGTCGATCATAAAATTTGCTCAATGGTTGCAGGAAAGTGACGTTACCAGACCAGAATTTGACGTCACTCCCGGCAAAAATATCAATAACATTTAACGTTATCGCTTCGTAATAATAATAATAATAATTGGTTTTTGGGTTAAGGAAA
>JARKHS020011312.1:0-93654 GCA_030143305.2 Amblyomma americanum | reverse complement strand
GACGGAGGCGGCGGATGTTCAGGCGATGCTGCGAGAGCAGAGGAAGGGTCTTCGATCCCGGCACCGCCGGGCGTCATTCGGCAGCCACGCTTCGAGGCCACCGCACCGACTGGAGGGCGTGTCATCGCCGCAAGCTGTGTCCTTTGCCACGGTCGGCTTTGGTATCGCTCTTCGTTGTGCGTGCTCGTTCTTGTTCATGAGGCTGGAATCTTACACAAGGCTGTTACAGCGACCGATATTTTTGGCTTTTTCCCCGAGACCTTGGGGATGTTGGCCTAACAGTGATAAAGGAGTGCGAGGAGGAGTAGGAGTGAAAAGTGAAACACGTGTGGTGGGGAGTGAATGCAAGATGCGAGAGGGAAGGGCGATGCGTATTGGTTGCCACGAGACTGTCTATTGTCTATTGTTAGTCTCCAGACGCGTGCAAGAAAGAGCCTGTAAGTTTTGCTATGTCTTGCCTCTGTGTGCCCTTCCCGCTGACGAGCGCATCGTACGATGTTATTACTAGACTAATAAAGCGCTTCAGGAATAATGTTCTAGAGTGACTACCGCAAATGCAGCACAGATACCGTGACCAGTCAGCGCTCAAGCTTTCCTGTAGGAGCGAAAGAAAGGGCAGAGTAGTCGACGATCTCGCGCTTCCCGCAGCCAAGGCTGGGAAAGATTGCGAACACGAGATGCAAATATACGCGTCACAATGGTGACACCGAGAAAAAATTAAAACAGTGCCTGAAGACGAAGCAGGGCAAGGTGGGTTCAGAGGGAAGTCACTGTAGTATGCGCCGAGACAACCGAGACCGAATGACGCCGGCAAAAACGTTCAGCTGTGTGTGCCAGGCAAGAGAGGGGGGCATCACAGGCAAATGAAAGCTACGGTAGCATCGATAGCATCAGCAAGATATTCATAGAGGGACCATTTTGTTATGGTTACTTAGTCTGTTGTCGCTAGTATTCGCTTCACAAGGGGTAGGGCCCTACGAGCTTCAATATTTGTGAACAACAACCTGAGCAGCAGGCAGCCGCAGTGACCAGCTCGTCTCCCGGCAAAACAACTTCCAGCTGATAGATGATCGACTGGGTCGTTCTTACATGACAAGCCCTTGGAGGCCTGGAGGGCTGAGGGCACCACTCGCTACTGCCGCACAACTCATCCACTCAATGAACGTTTCTCAAATCAACTTGATACCACGGGCGATGAGTCTTCTTTGTTTAGTGGCAAGACGAAAAGAATGCGCAGTAATATATGGAGCCTGTTAACAGCCTGGAATTGGGAACAGTTGGGGATAAGAGATAACGAAGAACGCTTAAATAATCTGCTACTCGCTGATGACATTGCCCTGCTGAGTCACTCTGAACTGCAAAGTATGTTCAATGAGTTAGACAGGCTGAGCAGAACGGCGGGTCTAAAAATTAATATGAAGAAAACCAAAGTAATGTTGAACTGTCTTGCAAGAGAACAGCACTTCACAACTGGCAGCGAGGTGCTGGAAGTGGTAAGTGAATGCGTCTACAGGGACAGGTAGTAACTGCTGATCCGAATCTTGAGATGGAAAAAAAACTAGGAATAAGAATGGAGTGGAGCTTATATGGCAGCTAGGTTCTTTCAGATCATGAATGGCAGTTTACCAGTATCCCTGAAGACAAAAATACAACAGCTGTATCTTACCGGTACTCACCTACGGGGCAGAAACGTGGAGGCTAACGAAAAGGGTTCAGCTTAAGTTAAGGACAAAACAGCGAGCCATGGAAAGAAAAATGATTGGTGTAACGTTAAGATGCCGGAAGAGGGCAGAGTGGGCGAAGGAACAAACTCGTGTTAATGACGTCCTAGTCGAAATTAAGAGGAATAAATGGGCTTGGGCAGAACATGTAATACTAAGGCAAGATAACCGCTGGTCCTTAAGGTTAACGGAGTGGATTCCAAGAGAAGGCAAGCGTATCAGGGGCGGCAGAAGGTTTGGTGGGCGGATCATATTAAGAAGTTTGCGTGCATATGATGGGCGCATCTAGCAAAGGAGAGGGTTAATTGGAGAGATTTAGGAGAGGCCTTTACCCGGCAGTGGGTGCAGTCAGGCTGATAAGGATGATGAAGATATGCAGTAGCTCACTCTATTAGAAAGGTGCGATGCTTTTCGGTCGCCTAGCTGAGCTTAAGACAAGCGATTCAATGCATGAATTCTTTTTTTGGCCCCTGTTGCTGCTGCCAACCGGTCTACAACGAACACATACGAGTAGCCTTAACAGCGTGCGAAATGCCTCGCCTGTCTTCTCAAAACATTTGAAATAGTCCTGGGGCGGTTTTTCGCTCTAGACATTTTATTCTCGTCTTTAATCAGCGATGTAAAAAGAGGCGAATAGAATAAGCAGATATATCGACAAGTATGAGCGGTCGATGTTAAGGAAGTCTTCTACACCAAATAACAACATTAAGAACATCGAGCTTCTAATGTACCCTCACCAGTGCCCGCAAGAATATGCCCACGCACAAAACAAATGACAGGTTGGGAGCCACTAATGAGTCGTTGACTGAGCCTTATCAGTATGACGTGTGCCTTGATCTTTCCAGTGTCGTGTTGAGGGAAACGTCTGGGGGATAGCATCAACTTGGATGAGAAGGAATACCACATTGTGTAAAATTTGTCGCCTTCGTTTCGTCGCCTGATAATTGCGTCCTTCGTGGATCGCAGCTTTTTTTTTGTAGCGATAGCTACATTAGGTTAGCATTCCGAGTCTTCAGCGTGGCGGCGCTGCTCCCCTTTGGCGGCGCTGCCACCCTTTGGCTGCGCCGCAACGCTGTCACGTGGTCGGTCACGTGTTGCGGAGCAGCTGCCGGCAGCACGGCCCCGTGGCTGATCACGTGGTTGGTCAGGTGGTTTGTCACGTGAAAAAACTACACTCGGACAGTTGTAGTTATCGCGTCACTCCAGGTTTAACCAAAGCTAAACCACCTCCTTTTTTTTTATTTCCCTCCACGACTCAATGACTACGGCGTTTAGATAATAAATGCGAGATCGTCTGTTCAATCCCGTTTGCGGCTACTACCATTCTCATAACGGCGAAGCGCTATACCTAATGCTCTACTGATTTATCACTTCACGTTTACCGATCAAGGCGCAATGTACGCACCTGTGCACTCAGTAAAGTCGGCGCTTTTTTTCTTAATGCGCAACAGCTGGCAGTAATTCCTGAGATTCAGGGAAATTTCTCATGCTTCATTTCGCAAGCAGGTTGCATCAAAAATAAATTAGCAAATCGCAGTAAGCAGCACCTGAAAGCAAGCAATGCGGTACGAGCCATAGAGGTTTCGAAGCCGGAAGACGGATGATTTAAACGTTGTTTAGGATGAATCTGGTGTGTAATTTGTATGCAAAACCTGTTTTCCGAATCTAACTTCCAAAGTCAGACGCTTCGTTTACGGTTTATGTGAAGTGCTGCGTTACACCTGCTGCGCAAAAAAAAAGCGAGAAGAAAAACTATGGGATGCCCAAATCGGCTTAAGAGTGGAATGAGACGGCATGGAATGGCGACTGCCGCTACTTCTGTCGCAACTTCTGTGTCTTTATGCTTCACTTTCGTTAAAATCCTTGGTTCATCAAGCGCCATATCAGGTCATCTATCCTCTGCGGTAACCGGTATCCACTCTGCTCTGATGATGCCGGATTTCCAGATATTTTATCCGATAATTTATTTCGATAATTTTGCATTATTTGTTCAGCTTAGAAACATCAAACATCAATCAAATACAACCTTTGTCCGTAAAGTTTCGAGACTGAGTCCCTTTAAAAAGAATTGTTTAACATTGAAATCATTTGTGCAGCACCCCTTCGAAATAGTCTCCCTTGCAGTTTATAGACAGCTTCAACACTTCTTGAGGTGTTGTAAACAGTTGAAAACGCTTCTTTTGGCAGGACTGTCAACGCCTTTGTCGTGGCGCCTTGAACGGCCTCCACCCTCCCCATCCAGCGACCTTTCTGGGCTCTCAAATTGCATAGGTAGAGGCCAGACGAGTATAGCGGATGGGGAAATACCGTGATGCTGTGCTTGGCGAAAAATTTTTTTACGCTGAGAGCAGTGTGCGGACTTGCGTTATCGTGGAGAAGGCTCCATTGTCCAGGTGCCCATAAGTCAGGGCTACGGCCTCACAGTGCATCACGCATGTGTTGGAGCACGCGGATATAAAACTCCTGACTCACCGTCTGCCCTTGTGGGACAAACTCGTGGTGTATGACGCCTATGGCATCGAAAAAAACTATCGGCATCGTCTCTTTGTTTCGCTCTTCTGTCGCCGCACTTTTCTCGACGCCGGAGAGCTTGTGGACCGCCATTCAGCGCTCTGCCTCTTTGTTTGAGGACCGTATTGAAAACACCATTTTTCGTCTTCAGCAATGATGCTGTCGACGAATGCAGCATCCTTCTCTGCCTCGGAGAGCAAATCAGCGCTCACTGATGTCTGCGTGTCCTTCTGGTCTGGTGTGAGGGAGTGCGGCACAAATCTGGCATTCAGCTTTTGTTTCCTCAAGTTTTCATGCAAAATTTGGTAACATGTTGTCTTACTAATGTCGACAGCATCTGATAGCATGCGGACTGTAATGTTGCGGTCTTGTTGTACGATTTCCCTGAGCCGAGCCACGTTTTTATTCCGTGAGGTTTAAGGGCGCCCCTGCCTTGTGTCGTCTTCCACCGACGTTCTCTCTGAAACGGACCTTTTGTGCCACTCGAAAACTCGCGCCCGCGATAATGTCTCGTTGCCGTAAGCGTCACGAAGGAGCTGATACGTCTGTGTGGCTGTCTTGCCAAGCTTCACACAGAGTTTTATGTTTACACGCTGTTGGAGGTAGATGTCCATCTCTCCACATTCACTCGCAGTATAATCCGCAGACGACTAGGTACAACGTATGTTTCTACATGTAGTGCCATCTAGCGGCTGCCACAGAAATTAATATAAATAGCTCAAGTTAGCTCGAAACGATTGCCCTACACATTCGCACCAGCATTTGTTTTGGGGAATAATTTTTAGAGCAGAAAATAAATCAGTCTCGAAACTTTACGGACAATTGTTGGATATTCATTTCTTTTGGTAAGTCGTCTTTCGTGTCTTCTTTGTTGTCCGATGTCGTAATTCTAACGATTATTTGCGCACAGCCAATTGAGCAGGTTGTCATGGCATCACAAGGTCACGCGACTTCTCTTGACCAATCCTCTTGCCATGGCTGGGAGGTTCCTACTATGGTGGGCTGGTTGCGATGTCGTCAAAAGGTCATTTGACTTTTATCGACCAATCAGGACACTTCGCGATGACGTGACAATTGTTTTCCTCCTGACGTGAACTCTAATGCCGTCGCATAATTTTTTTCTCCAAGTTCAGCTGCATTCAAGGCGCCACCATCAGTCCCCTACATCCAGTGCTTAGCAGAGGAAATAGAGAAGATGCAAATTTTTTAACGTTCAAGAAATGTAATCCTTGACATTTCATAACCGAGGGCTCAAGCCGACGTAGAAAGGCCTGTTCATGGGCGAAACTTTCATCTGGCAGGAGGTTTCACGGATGAAAATTCCCGTTGGTACAGCACGAATTAGCGCTGATTAAGGCAGCTTTCAGTACACAAGCAGTGCTTAAGTGTTCCATTGGGCGCTGAAAATTTCCTGCCGTCTGTAGACCAAAAGGAAGATTTCCACACCCGGTGCTGGCCATTTATCAGGCAAGCTTTGTGCACGTACGGACAAAGTTTGATCCCAATTCTCTTTGGAATGTCTAGCGCGCCTCTGTAATCATTCTTTAAATGACGCATGCCATCATACAAACGAAACTATAACGTTGGTAACCCTACATAATCATCTAAAGTGTTGAAAATATTGTGGCGTTCATGCAATGTGCTCCAGAAGTCTTGAGTTGATGATGTCAGTGGTTTACTTATTAAAAATATAAAGATCTATAGTAAAAAACTGTAGTTTGAAGTGTACACTAAAATTAACTTGGAAATAATTAATAATGCAATAACAGAGTTTTCAATTCGCTAGAAAACTTTGGAACCCTACGCGAGGTGTGCGGTGGTTTGACTTTGGCCGTAGCTTCGTAACGGGGTTAATTAGAGACAGTATTTATTGCACTTAATTAAGGAATCATTCCGAATTTTGATGAAACAAAATTTTCAAAATTCAATTTTATAAAAATATATTGCGTTTTAAATAGGCCTCATACATTAAGACACTATTTGAATGTTTTGATTTAAATAGCAAAGGTTGCTTTAAGGAAACCAACGGCATCGAAAATGAAAGCTACAAAGTGTTGTTTGGCGTCTTCGGACAACACACGATAGCATGCGGGCGAAAGCAGCAAGAATTTGAAATTTCGTCAAGAATGGCATCATCACTATAGTCGGATATAACTTAAGTCTGCAGTGAAGCTCCGCCCACATTCAGGACCAGCACAGAGAATTCTTAAACGACAAAAAAAGTATTCCGTTGTTAAAACTTCTCTTGTCACTTAAAAAGGAAGCTAACCACGAGGAAAAAGTTATAAGCGCTAGAATTTTGAAACCTGGCTTGTTTCATAAAGTCAAACGTTAAAAAGCTGATTTCGTTACTTTTGTGACTGCCTAGCGGAATGATACAGTACGCCACGGACTGTGGCCCAGTGTTAACAGCTGTTTTTATGACTTAAATCCTACTATAGTTTCTCCACTTTTCTGCAGCGGTAAGGAGAAACTTTATCACCATCGCTGTTTTAATCGGTCATTACATGACTATTTTAAATTCTTGAGCAAATCTACCTGCCACGTTTCACCTAAAAGCTTCGCATGTACGAACCGTTCAATCACCAGAAATTATTTTAAAAAATCTCAGATCCCTTTTAAGGATTGTTCAAATGAGATTATTGACGACGCGTCCCCATAAGCTGCTGCAACATCTTCGATCAGCGCCTCTGCAGGAAAAAGCAATTTCACGTATTTATGAACTTTTCCCATGCGTTACAAACCACTTGAAAGCGGCCCGCCTGACATTGATCTCTGATCGGCAATAATGGCAACTTCTGTTTAAGCAGTGCAACCTAGCCGCAAATAAAAAAAAATTAAGGGAATAGATAAGTTTTCTAGTGTCTCTGGGTGTTACCTGCCTTTTAGTTGAGATCCACGGATGCTTTTAAGCCAAAATCTTTGTTTAAACACCTACCGGGCGATCAAAAAAACACGTCTGTACTATTGTCGGGGTAGTGTCCCATTGAGAGGACGGAATTTAGAGTGAGGCTCGCATGGTTGGCCATCGAAACGACGATATAGCGCCGAGCTGCGCAAGGCCACAAACGCTGTCTTCAAGGCAGGTGTCACAAATTCAAACTCGCTTCTTTTGAAACACTCTAATGCCTTCTAATCACTAGGCGCTGGTAGCCTTCTCAAATATCGTACCCAGTCGCCAACATCAGCGAAGGGAGTAAAATAATTGTGCATTCTAGATGAAAAGTAAAACACGGAATCCTCCTCGCTGGAAGCTCGTGCAGCATAGATAGTGCGGCGGTCACCAGAGGGAGCACTTCGGCGAAGGGTTCATGCGTGTCTTGTCCCTGCAACCAAAGGTCACCGAGAAGGCCTCCATGTTCATCGCAGGCACTTCGCAGCGGGCGCGGGGGCTTCCGAGGTGGTCCGCTTGCGTGTGGGAGTTGTTCTTGTACTTGCAGGCATCAATGCAGCGGCCCACAAAGTACAACTCCTCAGCCGTCAGGTTGAGGCCCGGCAACGTGCTGGTCCTTTCAGAAATGTGCAGCCTCTGGTGGCCGGCGTGCGCTACGGTGGCGGCCACCAGATCTGCTACGCTCTCGGATGCCACGGTTTCGTTTAGGGGCAGATCAGGTGGCGAGTATCCCGCCTGCAGTGCAAGCGATCATGGAAATATGCGTGACAACTTCGATAAGGTCCTGAAGGGTGGTAACTTTCCGACAGCTGCCAACGCACAGGTGCTCGTGAGAACTTGTCCAACAAAGTGAATGTTCCAATAAAATTAAAGAATGAGCTTTAAAGGGACTTGACGTGCGATTGTTGAGTCTAAGAACATTTCATCTAATCTCACGTAGAGCTTTCTAAGATGCCACAGTTAATTGTGAGGCAACTGTAAAATATTGTGAAAATTGTTGTGAATATATTGATGGGAATAGTATAACAGTTCAATGCATAGAAAAATACTGACTCTGAAGTTTTTCCTGTGCTCCCACCTATTATTTGGACAGTGGTTAAGATCAGAACAGTAATAGGTGCATATTTCACAATAATTACTAGGAAACTGCGAGCATCCGCAGGAGGGATCTGCAGATAGAATGACTGCTATGGTGCAACGTTTATGCGAAAAACATTGTGTTAGCAAATTTGCGTTTAAAAAATGCGCTTTTCCGGATTATTCGGCAATGCATACTAGAATGTATTTACCCCCCCCCCCCCTCCCATATCTGTCTTCCAGGCAAAAAAAAAATATTACTTTCGTAGTTTGCACTCCAACCGCTGAGCTTCATCCCCGTCAACTGATATGTGCGTGGTGTCATTACAGATGTCTATGTGCACTAACGTCTTTCCGTCAGCCATGTTTATTGTGCAAAGCGAATTATACAGCGCCAAGCACAAAGCCAGAGGCGACATGACTGCAAAAAACAGCACTATGTTGTTTTGGCGGCGCTTGCCATAGCGCTGGCGTCGTGCTATCGTTCAGTCACGTTTCGAACTTGGCACTACAAAAGTAATATGTAAAGCTAACTGTCCTGCATCAGTCCGTAACTATACAAAATAGACAGACTAATTACATTTGCCTGGCGACAGCCATATCGACATAAGAGAGTTCGTGGAGACTCCAAGAGCTAGTGTGTTGAGATATGGGTCTGTTCCTTTTTTTGTGGCATCATGATGAAAAGATATTTGAGATTTATTTGATTTTTTCTTACCTAAAATCTCTCGGCCTTTCTGACTACTACTAGACTAATAATTAGACATTCATCTGGTCACAGTTCGTTTGAATCACCTTTTGTGCGCTAAGTGGCTCTCACCGTTTCGTGGGAGTGATGCAAGCACCTCATATTTAAGATGTAGCGCTCTACGGTGGCCGTTGTGTTCCAGGGATTGGCGCGACCGTTGTCGTCATACAATATTCCTGTGCTGTCGTAGGCCTTCATGATCTCGTGGGCTATGTACTGCAGTAAGAACATAGAACCGCAGAGAGCTTTCTTGGCTTTTCAACAATGATTCGAGTAGAGATAGAGCTTCTTTTGTACAATGTCCTAATGCTGAAGTTTTAGATTGAGTTGGCTTAAGCCACATAAATTAGGACTTTATTCATTCTTCCATAAAAACAAGGGTACACTGTCGTTTTAGTACACAGCTCCAAAGGCTGGCACATCCTCTGAAAGGGGAAGATATTCCCCGCTAAGGTCACTCCATTTAGTTACCACAAAGATAGGCATCATGGACGCCAGTAAAGTAACCACTCGTCGCGCCAGCAAGAAACTATTCTGTGTGTATAAATCTTATACGAAGTAAACTGCATGAGATAAGCCCTCCGTTCTGTGAAGCATTCGTGAGAGGATCAAATTGTATTCATTCCCTGTACAGCTGCTAGCGCTCTTAGCATGAACGTTTGCTCACTTTAGCGGTTGTGTTGGTCTTCTTTGAGATGACCAGAAAAATTTATTGACTCACATTGCCTAGCGTTGCGTAGTCGACAGCCGCGATTCCCTTCGCAGGAAAAAAGTCTGGCTGCAATGCACCTGCCGGGATGACCACGACGTTGCCTTCATACGCATAGAAGGGGGTCGTGAAATATTTTGTTTATCTTCCGTAACGCAAGATATCCTACAGTACACTATACGGTGGCGCGCACAGGGCCTTCTTCTTTCTCTCGATCAAGAGAAAGCATTCGACTTTTTAGTGCATGATTATATTTACGGTACACTGGAAGCTTTTGGTTTCCCACCTTCTTTCGTGCTTCTGATTAAAGAGATGTAAAGAGATATTTCAAGCACTCTGTTCCCCGATGGCTGGGATGTTGGCCGCAGTTGATGTTGGCCGCGGCGTCCGTCAAGGTTGTCCGCTCTCCCCCCTTTTGTTTGTTCTAGCATTAGAGCCTTTCCTCCTGGCAGTCAATCACCACTCTCTTATTAGAAGTCTGGCGTTGCCAGGCAGTGAGGCAGTACGTGTCACTGCTTATGCAGATGACATCACACTCTAATTAGCTGATGAACTCAGCCTGCTCGAAGCTTTAAACGTTTTTCGTGAGTACGCCTCCTTGTCGGGGGGCTGCTGTTAATTATTCAAAGAGCCATCATTTTTTGTGGGGTCTCCTTACAGACGTATAACATGTGCGATACCTTTGCAGTGGTGTGCGCAGATGCGCATTTTAGGCGTGACCGACGATTGTGCAGGAATATGGCATGGTATATGGTCTTCGGTCGTAGAGGGCATTACAGCTCGTGTGCGGAGGGCCCATACATTTGACCCGGCCTGTGCTTGAGAGGCGCTACTTGGTTCAGGCGGTCGTGCTAGGTGCCTTCTGGTGCCTTTGCCACATTTTTAAATCACCCCTGCGCGTCATAAAGTGGATGCAGACTACAGTTTGTTCTCTTTTTTTTTTTTGGTCAGGCGGAACCGAGCTTGTGGCTCGTGCTGTTCTTGGACAACCACGGGAAAGAGGCGGTTTTGCCTTTGCAACTTTGGCCATCACGTTCTCGTTGTTAGCTCTGAAGTGCATTTTGCGTATCCTGCTGGGGGACGCGCCTCTGGCGCGAACCCTAGCGCGGTACTTTTTGGACCCTTCTTTGCGCTTTTTGAATCCTTCGGCCCCTGTTGATCATCGACCTCAATCAGAGCAGCCTACCGCTTTCTATGCTACGTCAGTGGCCGTTTGCAGACATGTAAGCACAGTAGCACATGATGTCAACATCTTTGCAGACCGTATGGTGGACATTATGGGCTCGCTGTTGTTGCCTGTCGTGCCAGTGGCTCGCCGCTCACCGACGCGCCGCGTTCAATGGGCGCTCATAGCGTCGACATCTCTCCCAGACCACCTACGCGACTTTGTTTGGAAACTTGGCTGGGCAGTGCTGCCTAGAGCTGCTAGAGCGGTGGGATGTTTAACGCTCTAGGAACTGTCCGAATTGCCCTCATTCGGAATTTAATCACCACGCTACAGTCACCTAAGTGGTAGCACGTATCGTTTGGCGCGCAGTTCATGCGGGATTCCGTGGGCAGGGCATTTCGAGCTTTGTCTCCCGCGGCCGCTTCCCCAGCGGCAGTTTTGCGCGCTTGTTAATTGTTGCGGCTCTTTTTACTTTTAGGGCAAAATCGATGCACCGCTGTTGCTGGCGGCTTTCGACGCCGCGCTGTGTGGCCAATACTTGGCCGTCTTCAAAGGGAGCTGATCAGTTTCTTGTCAGAGGAACTCTTTTTCTTTCGAGAGGAAGAGTTCCTCCGGCAGGGGTTGTGCCCATTCATTTCTGTCAACGATCGTCTTGTTGTGGTCTTTAGGTCAAACTGGCGCTAAAGTCTTTTTTCTTTCCTTCTCCGTGTCAGATTATTGCTGTTTCACTCTTCTGCGAATAGGTATGCTATCCCGTCTTTAATTGCTCACAAGCAATTCTTGTTAGTTGCTCAAAGCTGCTTATGGTACCTCTTTAATTTGCTCGCCTCACATGCATAGCGTCATGCCTACTTGTGAATGTCAATGTATTCGCTAACCTTGGCATGTGAACATATGTAAATAATTTTTTACCAGTCATATGTGAAGTTAAGGAATAATTGCAAAGAAATTTACAAATAAACTCACAAGCACTTCCCCAAAGATACATACTGTCAAGTCGAAGTCCAAAACGATAAGCGGTGGGTTTCGGAGGATGTCAGGAACACTGAAGGTAGGTGCCATCAAGCCCCCCTGGTAAAGTGCGGGGCCTATTGTGATATGAATGCCATTGTCACACCAACGCCCATGGACAGCAGCTATAAAGGCGGTCCGGACACAATGGCAGGAAATATCTGAAGGTCATGAAATTACCGAACGTGAACCCGAGGTGCTGTAATGTGAGCAAGTTCATAAACGAAAACCTCCGGTGGCGCGGGACACGAAAGAGCCGAATCGTACCAAGGCGATAACTTGGAATAAATTATGTTTCAGGTTGGCAATATATACAGCCTGAACGTCTGTACATGGGAAACAAAAACGAGCAAGGACAACCAGTCAGAGCAGAGAAAAACAACAAAGGACGGACGAATAAGCAAGACATACATACTGGAGCGCCACAGCAAGGGCAAAGCAATCAGCTGGATAAAAGCTCGTTACAGAGAGGAGAGAAAATTTGGCGACGTGAAGGATCAATTACCAGAAATTTTGACCAGCTGAGGAAGTGGTGCATGCGCTATATGTAAAAACACGGAAAACTTGGTGCCGGGCAAGGCCTGTTGATGTGGCAGGAATAAGGCGCTCATGTAGAAATCTTGAAGCAGTAGAAGGATAATACCCACTAGTCATATGGAAAATCAACAGGTTTGAACGAAAAGAAAGCAGAAATTTCAAGTTCGCGTAAGCCGAAAAGGCAGAACTGAGCATTTAGACTGGCTAATTCTATTTCAATGTATGAAGCAGCCGCCTGAACCAGCAACACAGCTGTCCATGTCGTAGAGTATTCTCCTGTATGAGCCAACAAGGGAAAGCGCTGGACAGACAATGACATGTGTATTCGTACAATATGCAAGTTTATGGCACCTATAGAAAGTGAAAATATATTTGTCTTTTAGCGCATACGAAGCATTACTTCGGCAGAGTTTTCACTGCACATGTGTAGCGCAGGCGTAAACGAAAGAGCAGTTGATCCTTATGAGGCCACGTGGAGTAATATACCACGAGTGCTGAAATTTTCCGTGCCTCGAATAGGGTGCGTCTGAAGTAAAGGAAATTCTTTTTTTTATCCCCTGAGAGTAGTGACCAAAATGCCACGAAGAGCAAGAACTTTAGTTCCGACCCCATCGCATGCACAAAATGGAAAGTTGTCTGACAGAAACAAAGGGACAGAGAAAAGCCGCCACCATTTTTAATCCTCTCAGACTATCTGACGTGACGTTCATTACTGATGTTCTTCTAGAGTACGCAGGGGTCCAATACGCCAGAGCAGATGAAATTGAAGAAAGCAAAGAAGGCAACAGACTAGACAGACGTGGGCCCTATTGTTATGACAAGCCTGCACTTCCAGAGCACTTTTCATCGCGGCCAAGAACAAAACGAAGTGAAGCGAATGGACCGCCGAAGTGGCTGCAAAGTCTTCGCACGTTTTTTTCCTGCCGATTCATTTCGACGCAGGCAGCTTAAGGAGAGACGCTTCATGAATTTCGAACAGCTTTAAAGGTTGTGCTTTTTCTCTGGCGAGTTCATGCGGTTATATTGTATTTTGTGCTTAAATCCAAAACGCAATATTTCGTCGTCGAAGCGCTTCAAGGCCCGGTATTGGTTATATTTCAACACCAACCCCTGCGAACAAAGGGGTGTTAAGGCGATTTTCAAATCTTTTAATCTACTTAGATTTTAAAGTAGACTCATTGTTGATCCCTTCTGTGAAATTATTTCGATTGTGAATAAAGCACCGGCGCAGTCACCGGTTGCAAACAGGGCGTTCAAATATCCCGGGTCCCGCACAAGTGCCGGAGAGGATAACAGCTTAGAGGGAAACCTCGTCCATTTTGGCTCATGTGACGTAACGTGGAGGAGGCGAAGATGCTCTAACAATACAAGTGAGTTTTCAGCGTGCGTTGTTCCACGTGTTGCGGGCGTTGAAAAACTTGTCATCTCAGTTTTGAGCACCCGATCCAACATTAAATACTTCTCTGGGTTCGAGTCAACGACCGATCTCTTACGAGCGCTGTGATGCCTGCTCTACTGTTTCCTGCAGCATCAAAAGCTGGCAGCGCAGTGGGCCGCTTTGTGATGAGGGATAAGTTGAAGCCAGCGGAAGCAAGCGTACTGTGCTCGAAGCACTATTATGACAGCGACTACGTGCGCAGCTTCTTCCTAACGCTATAACTAAGCCTCTCTGTCAGGAAGGCACGATTGAACCTTGACGCGACTGCGTCGATTCTTGGCACAAATGAGGCATGTCACCATTGCCAAGAAGAGCCTTTGCTAAAGGGAGGAAACATGAGGTAAACTTTTCTACTTGTGACTCAAATATTACTTTCTGAGAGTTCAGGTCACTTTGTGTGTGTGAATCTTTTCGAAGTGTTGACTGCAATCAGTCCGCTGAGAGCAGCTCCCCGAGGCGGCGACAAGACAACTTCGTAGCATGGTGGTACTTGTGCTCTGGTTTTCTCGAGCAAAGCAACACACGGCAGACTTCTTTGTCCAACATCGCTTAACTGATCAACAGCATGCGGTGATGCTTCGTCGCGTGCGGATGAGCTACTGAGAAGAGCGCGTTCTTTGTCGGAGGTCGTGCCGGCTCTGCCAGGTGCTTTCTGGCATGGCACGCGCCTGACATGCTCACGGAGCCTCGGCGGAAGTTTTGTTAGAGGATCAGGCTTGCGTCCCTCAACGCACCACAGGCTCGGCCAAGTCTCTTGGGGCGCGCAGAGCGGGGTTTGGTCCGACGCGTCGAAGCAAGCAAGCCTCAGAAGTCTTCATACGCGGTATCGTGATCTCCCGCCCGTATTAAATTTAAGTAGAAATGAATGAAAAACAAATAATTGTAAGAACATGCGCCGTTTGCAAAGCCTACTCAGTTTCTTCGTCAAAGTGAGGCTGCGGCGAATTCCAGTCTGGTTTTTAAATACACGTGCAGTGAACCGCTTGGTCACTGATCTTGATCCGTGTCTGAAAAAAAAATTAACGAGAGTTACGGTTCTCCCAAATCTGAAATTTGAGCGCAGCTCTGCAGCTGTTTGTCTCTGCAGGCTCATCTTTTGCTTTCCTTGGTCGTCGGGACATCTGGCGACGGTATTAGTTTGACAGTAGTATTAGTAGACAAAAACGGCGATGTGCCATGTACTGCGCGAGAGTGAGCTGCAGTTTATCACAAGGCGTCAGTCAGTCAATTACTCAATCAGTCATTTTAAGTCATTACACCTAAACAATGATGAGGCCAGAACAAAATTGGCGGTAGTTTAGTGCTGGCTAAACCTGGAGTGACGCGACAGCTACAGCTGGCCGGGTGTAACTTGCTCAGTCGAACTGAGAAAATCTTTCGCGCTGCGTTTCGCTGTGCGTTCCTTCTTCATCTTCGTCCCACCTCGTCTTTGTCTTCGTGGCAGCTCGGTTTCGCCGGCGCGCCGAGCCGCCGGCAGCAGCAGCTGCTCTGCACCACGTGGCTGATCACGTGACCAACACTTGGCGGACCTCGTGATCAGCCACGGCGCCGCACCGCCGGTAGCTGCTCCGCACCACGTGACGAGCCGCGGGGTGGCGGCGACGCCACCGCCTCGGCGCCGCCACGCTGAAGGCTCGAAATGCTACCGTAATGTAGCTATCGCTACAAAAGGTGCATTAACAAGCCTGACGAAGATCGTCTCCAACAATTACATAGAAAGGAACAGGAGAGCAGTCCTTCGTTTAGTTTTCTCCAAAAGTGCGCATGCTGCATCAGCACTTCCTTTTCGTTTTCGGGCCACTTGTTCAGTTTTAGCTCTCCCGTTTGGTATGGCCAGTTTTACCGAAGAAAACGCGTTGTTTCTTCTCCTGTTAGTTCTGCTAGCATATTTCTGTTATTAAAGCATGGTGCCTAAAATTATGTTGATTTTAGCTCCGAGAAGCACTATTCTGGCATGCTGGCAGTCAAGAGTAGGGTTTAAAATATCAGCGCCATCCTGATAACATTCGGTTGAACCTGCACGCAAAAGCACCATCCGTGCTAAGCTATCAACCTTTGTGGACAAACCAGGCTCTCGAAATCTGCATAGTCAGCTTCACTGTACATATATGTACACATTACAAAACACATTATGGGTGCCTTCGTTGTATATGTGAATGTAATTTCATTTCAATATTCATATCGCAGCGCTACTGCTTGTAATTTTTATGTTTACCTTACCTCTCTACATTTGTATATAGACATACATTTTCTGCTGTAACAGTGTGTTTTTCTCATGGTTTCATTTCGGATATGTGCCCAGTTTGGTGTTCTTTATGTTTCCTGATGTGAATCCTCGTCTTCTTGTAAATGTCAAATAAACTTTTTCCATCCCCTCAGCGCAGTGACAGAAAACAGGTAAGCACATCAACGGCAAAAATTTAAAAGGAAATTAACGCGAGCTACATTCTGCAAAAAGCAACCGAATAACTTTCAAGATCACCGCTATCTTCGTTTCTGCCCCAAATTAGAGTGCCTTCACACGTAGAGCGTTGTTTTCGTAACTACGCCCCTCGTCAGCGACGCGCTTGGGTTTTCGTTATGAAAAATGCGCCGTCGTTAACGGTACGCACGCGTAGCTTCGCTTCGTCCTCGCGCATCCACCACTTTAATCACAGAAATTCATGTCCATTCTTCTAGGTTTGCAGCATATCTTTTTACACGAGATTATTCTTGGTGAAGCAACAGCCGAGGAATGCCGAGTCAGGATACATGCAAGCCTTCATTTGACACGCCTATTTTTAACACATTCGGCGAACGAATGCGATCTGAATTTTTGGCTTCATCCGTCCTGTAAAGAAATTTGAAGCGCGCAAATCAGATACAAGTGTCTAGCTGAGGTTTTTGCTATGGGATGCTTGAAAAAAGAAAATTAAGCGTCGTTTTTCAACAAGTTCGCGAATATGCTAGATATAAAAATTATATATGGCTCGAAAATCATCCAGCACTTTTCGTCTCATAAGGTTTCCTTCGTTCTTCGGTACGTTGTGCTGCTTAATTAAATGTGTCTACAACAACCTTTATCGCTCTTTCCCCAGAAGACGTCCAACCAGGAAACATGTTGAAAAGCATTTTGTCCATTCCGCAGCAACTAATAACGCTGCACGGCAAAACTAACATCATCACAGCGTTGCTTTGTTTAAGTGAAAACTTAAACACATGCGCCGAGGTATTTTGAAGCGTGGTACAAAGCACACGAGTACGGATAGCATATTATTTCAAGAGGGTTATTTTGAATGCATTCGTGGTGACGCGGTGTCATAACATACTTACCAAAGGAGGGAGGGTAAATTGGATGAAAAACAGTGCGGTTACTTGGCAGTGCAATTGAAGGGGCGGATTTCAGTTCGGGTGATGATCGCTAAAATTGAGTAAATTTTTTTTGCTTCTCCTAGGCAGCTTCCTCTTAAGTGCATCCCACATAATCAACCAACATATCCTAAGAAAACCAACAAAAACTAAATTCATAGTCACTTCCAACATCCTTCCTGTCCCACTGTGTACAACATTGACCAAAAGTCTCATGATAATCTCCAGTTGATGCTTGTTCTGGAAAACTGGGTGTACTGCCTAAGTACAACATGTCAGAAGGAAGCCAAACACCGTTTCGCTTGCCTTTCAAGAGCATTGAACCTTGAGGATTTTCGTATATACTCCTCTATGCATCTAAACAGCAATCTCTGGCCTCAGTGCCTATAGCCAAGACTGTATACTACCACAGGAACGTTGTGGCTCCAGCAAGACACAACAATTAGGCCTCCAGAAACATGCCTCAATGATGCTGCTCTGTTTGGGCTTGCGGTCATCTGCTAAAGCGGACCTGTCTATCATCGGTATAATCCAGTCACTCCCCTTCTCCTTTCTGAAAGCGTCGGCCCTCCCTCTCGTGCTTCGTCCACTGCATTTCTATGGCCTTCCCTTACTGGTTCAACCTGCCGGATATATCAGACGCTTCCCAAAGTCGCCCACCCCCAGGTTGTATTTGAATCCGGCTGGTTGTAAATGCGCTCAAGACGGGTTTTCCTTTCGAAGTTCTTTGGTCCTCTTTGCTTCGCCAATTCACGGTGCAGTATAAAAAGTGGCGAGGAGAAGAGTGATAAGGATGCGAAACACCTTCACTGGACAGCCGACGCGAGTGACGCGCTCTTTCATCGCACGTTCTTTATTGCTTCATTTCGGTCCGCCAATTATCTCGGACGTTTTGAAGGAGTGCACCGGGCCGCAAAGCGGGGACGTGCCGTTTCTGAGATGAGCGGAGCGCACGCTATCCGAGCGAATTTCGCAGAAAGTGGTGCAGTTTGGTTTCCAAACACACGCAAAAAGAAAACATGCCGGTTTTCTCTTTCCATAGAACAATTTTTCATGTTCTGTTTCGTTCGGTTGTGTGGATTCGCTGGGTGTTTCTAAACAAGGGCGAAAGCTTAGTAAAGTTGGATTTAATGCATGGTTGCAAAAGCTAGTAAAAGAGATAAAGCGGACGAATAAAGACCACAAGAACCAGCCCTTGTCCTTGTGTTCTTTCTTCGTCTGTTTGCCACTTTACGCGGTTTTTCATCCGCCCTGCTATTATAAAAGATGGTAAAAAACCAGCAACATTTTCAAACGGCCAATAAGGTTCAAGTGCTCTCGAAACATAGATTTTTTTTCTGCTGTAAATCTAAGGGATAACGATCTCTACGATACGGCAGAGTTGTGTAGCCTGAGTAAGCTCTCTACAATACGGCAGAGTTGTGTAGCCTGAGTAAGCTCTTCGTGAAAAAACGCATTCCTGGCCTGCACGTAGCCCTTTTAGAGTTTGCGAACTGACTCTGAGCCTAGCGCCGAGTTCATTGCTGTCAGAGTGCATCGGTGCCAACGTCGCTTTGAAAATTTGATCTGAAATAAGATATTAAAGCCTAGCAGCAGTATTGGACGCTTTCATGCTTCAAAGTTGCGGAAATACCAATCTCGGCCAATACATTTTGGTGCTGATGAACAGAGCTCGTGCCTCAGAACGGCGATAAAGTAGCCATTCCTTTTCTAACGAATTTCACTCGATGTGGTTGTTAACTGTACTTCCTATATCTGCCGTTTCGAAGGTGTCCATTATGTTCTAAGCGGGTACGTGGCTTTTTGCTCAGATATAGGAATTTTTCAGAGCACTGTGAAGAATTTTGTTCTATTGCCTCTATTTTCTGTGTTTTTGTAATTCTTATATCCAGCATTGTAAGTCTGTATTGCCTAACAAGTGTGTCCTTCACAGCAGATAGGCAGAGGAGTCATTCTTCTATAGCTAAAGCTGTTATATAGAATATTCCCTGCCGCATTTCATTTCTTAGACCGTACTCACTGCTCACGTTGCGGGTCACGTGAACGTCCGCTCAAATAACTACTATGTGATGTTCACACATTCACGATCACTAGGCATCATATCGCCAGCGCTGTCGATGAGATTGGCCCCAGGCACATGATTGTGCTCTTTTGTAGCGATAGCTACATTACGGTAGCATTTCAAGCCTTCAGCGTGGCGGCGCCGCCGTGCTGTCACGTGGTGCGGAGCAGCTGCCGGCGGCGCGGCGCCGTGGCTGATCACGTGGTTCGAAACGTGGTTGGTCACGTGACAAATTTCCACTCGGCCAGCTGTAGCTATCGCGTCACTCCAGGTTTAACCAGAGCTAAACCACCGCCAATTTCTTGAAATCGTTATTGTGTGTAGGTCTTTGGGTTTTGCTGCAGGCCAAAGATATCGACAAGAGACAGGCAGCAGCACTGCGACATATTTTGCTGATTTAAGCACGCTTGCAAAGGGAGCGTAAACACTGGAAGTATTGCATTTTGCCGCCTACAGGCAGTATTTTGGGCTTATTTGCCTTTTATTTTCAGAAAGAATGTAACCTCCCGCTGCCAGTTTGACAAGAGAACTGGCCATGAGGAGAGCTTCAAAATTTATGTCTACCGTTTGTGTGGCGTAATAATCAGTACAGAAGCTGGGAAAAATGCTACAGTGCAGTATCTGTTGGTTGATTGTATGGTAGCACGGACATTCCTGATGCATTAAAACAAAAAGGCGATTAATTATATCAAGTTAGACAATCAACAACCTTATTTTTGGTTTTAAGATATACTAAATCATTGAGCATTGAAAACATTCAAAATCAATGTCGAGACATATGAGCGATATTTTGTGACATTAAATATTTCTGAGTGGCATCGTTGTTCGCGGTATTGAACGTGAAAAAAAATGCTTTTGAATGCTTCAAGTTTTCCTTCCCGAATTGAAAATTAATAACATGATGTCGCTTCAATCAAAATCGGACTCAGTTTCCGATTTATATGATATAGAAGGTGTTAACGTGATTCCCCTTACGATACAAAACCAGGGATGCCATTTGAGCAGTTTCCCATGCGGAAAGACCAACATGACGTGTTATCAAGAGCTCATTTTTCACGTCCGATATTTCGAATTGCGATGCCGATTCAGATGTTTTATTCGATGATCAAGACCTTTAATTTCTGAATACAATTTAGCACTGCAAGAAAAATTTAAACCCTGGCTTAGTTAATTGTACTGAACTGTTGGACTTTTCAGCTTTATCTATCGCGCAGAAACGGCCGCTTTGTCATAGAATCCACTAGCACAGACCGCATCGCCGTATCTTTCACGCCTTTTCAAAGAAATTTCTTAGTGAACATTTAGAAACGCACCGTAAGATCGCCAGAGTTGATACCATGCCTAGCGCGCCCTGCCCATAAAGGCTGCATGTCGTGAGCACAGTCTCAGCATCGTGCTTTTTGTTTTCTAGCAGTCTTCATTTATTTTGTTACCTTTTTTTTTGGAACCCCTACATTTCAAACGTGTGCGTGCATTCGCTTTGTTCGAGATAAACTGAAGGAAGGTCGCAAGGAAACGAGTCCACCGGCCGTAAACTCGGAAGAGCGCAGTGAGCACACTGCATGAAAAGGCGCAGTTGTATACAGCTGTTGTAATTGCGGAATGGTCAGCATGCCATCTTTCTTGGGGAGAACAGATGCAGTTTCAGAGCTAAATCTCGCCCGACGGGCTTTCATTTCTCTCTTTCAAAAGAAAACAAGAATTTGACGATCGATATGAGTAGTTCAGCCAAATAAGAATTAGGCACAAGAGCAGTTTGGTTTACACTTCGGCTCCGGTGTTCGAATTCCTTCTTTACGCATGCAAGCTATTTAGGATAGCGATAATAGGCTAATTCTCATGCATGCGTAACTGGTCATTCTGTACTTTACACTCATAGAGACCTGGGAGTGCTTGACGACTCCTGGCGCAGTGGTGTCTCGATTAAGCGGTGCGCTGCTGCCCTGTGATGGGAGGTATTGTCACCGGAAAGGCTTATGACACCCAAGGTGCTCTTCCCGAGCCCCATCCCGCGACCAATCATTAATTGAACTGCCACTTCTACGCTCTAGGCATTATACAGGGTGTTTCAGGGAAGACTTCAAGAATTTTTCAAATAAAATAAGCTTTCTGGGGTAAAAATATTGCTTTTGCGGAAAATTAGTACCAGTGTTGACGGACACCGGAAAGCCGGTTAACTGTCTTAAGTAGTAAGCTGGTTAACAAATTTCTGATAATTAACTAAACTACCGCAGCTAGCCAACTGGTTGCAATTAGCCGTTTGTAGCCGGTCGTCAGTAATAGCCAAATGAGTTTTTGGAATTTCAAAAACGCGATTATCCTTGGCAATGTGGCTCCACATAATCTGGCTACATTGTGCCAAAATACATGCAATGCATGCGAAAATTATGCAGGCAAAGCAATCTTTCTAGCGCACGTAACTAGTCAAAAAAGGTAATTTTGTGGAGCCACAGCGCTTACAGTAATCTTGTTTTAGAAATTCTAAAAACTGACATTGATACTACTAACGACCGGCTACAAGTTTTGATTCTAACTAGACACCCAATTTTAATAGTTAAAAACTTTATAAAAATTAGTTACCCAGCTTACTAAAGACGATTCACAGTTTTTCGGTGCCTGCCAACACTGTTAATATTATGCTGTAAAAGCCATATTTTCACCTCAAAAAAACTTATTTTTGAGATTTCCTTAAAATATTCCCTGAAAAACCTTGTATACAGCCGAACGTCACGCTAACTCAAGTGCCTTCTATTAATATCAACGATTATTCGCGACAAAAAATCTTAACTTAACAAGCAGCGGGTGCACAGATAAGCTGGATCCGCACGAGGAATGTCAAAATTGTAAACATTAGCAGTAAACAGAGCTCGTTCGTGTGTTTGAATACAAAAATAAGAATACATGTCAAAGGCCATGGGCATGAAGATGTGGGCTGCAACAATACATCATCTGTTCTTCTCTTCCAACGACGAGGAGATATTCTCTAGGAACCGAACTTTACTTACCCAACATTTCCGGACAAAACCATTTTTGAGCAGGAAACCGTTTAGGAACGCAATTTTTTCTCATAATGTAAGATTTCACTATAACGATCAATATATCCGCAAGTCACCCGATGACGTCGGCAGTCTTGAATTTTTTATTCTATTAAAGATTTTGTTATCGTCAAAAGCATTGCCCATTGTATTTAGGTGGCAGCGATAACTGTCCAATGCAATCGATGGAAATACTTTAAAAGAAAGATTTTGTTACGTATCAGAACAAAGGACCATAACTTTCAATATTTCCATACCAGTGTCTTACAACTTTTACTTTTCAATTTTCAAAATCTTTGCCCGGCAAAGTTGGACAAGTCTCGCACCATTTATTAAGATATCGCTTATTAGGGCTATATACGTGGCAAATGCTGTTTAAAAGTGAACTGGAAACGTTAGTTCAAATCGCTAACTTGCCTGAAGTGCGATTTTTATCACCAGCGTCGCAAAGGCTTCATTTGTAACTCAAGGGACAACGGTCTAGTGCCTGCGGTATTTTATTCTGCGGCAGTCGCTACCGCGTCTCACCGTTATTCGCCACTCCATGACTTTTGCTGGAGTGAGGAGGAACGGTTCCTGCTCCGGAGGACGTCAGGATATTTCGATCGCCTGAAATGGCATTATAAGCGTGCAAAGTTAGTACAACAGTCTGGAACAACCTAGAATCGACTCCGCCTGGATGCGATTGATCGAGATAAATCTCGTCGGTTCTTTCATCTCAAAAAAGCGTTAAAGTCGCGCTTCGGCTCGTTTGAAGAATGAAGAAACAGTACAAACATTCGCGGCAACATAAGCGCATTTTGTTAGAACTGCTAAACCCAGGCACAAAAAAAAAAGAGTAAACAGCTTTCATCAAAACTTTGAAAGAAGCAAAGAACAATAATGCTGAGGCAAGTGTATGTACTATAGTGCATACTTTAGATTTGGTCAACTGAACAAATAAACAACAATAACAATCGTCGCTTGCAAAGTGGTGTACTGTCGGTGTGAAATGAAATGCGAACAGGGGGGCGTGCGCGGCCAAAGGTTCATTTTACGCCGTCTGCCTCCGGTCATCTGAAATAGGCACGCTCATCTGGTTTGCGATAGTTTTGCTTCTGTTTTCTTTGACGTTCATTTTCTCGCTTTGCCGCTGGAGCGCCACGTGCAAGGATTCCTCATATCGCAACTTACACAGTGCGGTATCGCACTGGTGAAGCGAGGGCTCTTAGCTCCCTGGCCAGGAGCACTTTGATTTTACTTTTATGCTCGGCGTGTTATCAGCTAGTTAAACAGCGGGTTTCTCGCTTCAGTAGGGGAGATTGCCAAAACAAGCGGTTAGGTTCAGACGCAAGCTGTAAATCTAAAAATTGCGATCTGCTAAGCTGTGGATCTTCATGGGTGAACTTTGAAGCGAGATGCCCCTGTTGAACTACGGCCCTTCCATTAGAATCTAGAAAAAAGCCGGCATCATACGTGGTATACCGGACGCATGGGTATGGCAGATAAGTGATCTTGTTGTCACAAGATGAGCGATAATGCTATCAGCGTCTGGTTTCGCTGTGAACAAACAGACGCCTACCGATTGCGTTAATTAAGAAAAGAACGAATGCGTTCTCTCGCATCACAATATGAAGGTCATTGCTTTAAACCAATCTTACCTCGTATATAGAAGGGTAGATATGCACTTATGGCAGGAAAGGCACACCTGGTGTCGTCGGTTCTCCAAATCGCTGACGCTGGTCCCAATGAGTGGAAAGCGTTGACTTGTTAGAAAATATCATGCAGCGCCAGTTCGCCGTAGTCCATGATGCATGGTCTTGTGCAAACACAAGCCTTGCTTTTCAATTTGCTTCGCAGACTGCTGGCTTCTTCGACGGTACCGCAGCTTCGCAGAACATACCCGTGCAGACGATGTCTAATGATTGACGGGCTGGCACAATTGAAAAGTGTCCTCTACCTCAATAGCCGTAATGTTAGGTGTGTCTGCACCAGCGGCCACAGTAAGTAGATCAAGATCCTTGCCGGTAACCCGCTGTCTCTGCCCACGAGGCATGTTTCCAAGCCGTCCCGCACCACAGAATTCCTGGAAAGTTCTGGTAATTGCAGACGCTGGACGACCTGTTTTCGACGCGTCGCTGCATGCCGTGAGGGTTAAGAGAAGCGATTCGCCCCCTTTTTCGGGCCGTACGCTGACGTTTGAATGTTCAATTCCAGCGTATTCGAGCTTTTCTCGTGACGATAAAGCTATCAGGAACAAGCGACTCAGGAACTGTCGAGATGGGCACCGCCCGCAACCCGTTCGCTTTTTTTTCTTTTTTTTACGCTGTTCGCATCGCGAGCAGACGCTGGTAACACGACGATGATGGAAGCAAAATCAGAGTGCTGCAGGCCAGGGAGCTACGAAGTATCGCTTCAAACACGCGGGCCAAAGCCGGTGCCGCCAACGAAACCGCGGTGCGCACGTTGAGATCGCTCAAAAGAGTGAATGCGGCGCTCCGGTGGTAAAGCAGGAAAATGAGAAAACTAAGATAATACAAGCGAAACTGTCGCAAACCGAATGAGCGCGGTTCCGCTCAGGTGGCGACAGATAGACGGCATAAAATGGACCTTTCGCCACGCGCTCCGCTGTTAGCATTTCATTTGACGCCGATAGTACTACATGCACCGCCTTTTGAAGGGCTCGCAACGTTTCTTGAGCCTCCTTATTGTTTCCTTGGAGTAGACGCGGTCGTTTTATTCAAATAAAATATTTAAGCAAACGCTGTATAACGAAAAAGTGACTAATTACAAAAAAAAATGTCCAGCGAACAAAGCACTGATTGTTATCAGAATGAAAATGTCAGAGTGGTTCCGAGGATAACTATCTGCATAATGGGTAGATATGCTTGAAAGTATATCTGTTTCTATTCGCCGCCTTTTGTGGTAGTCGTGAGGTGTTGTGTCTTTAGCTCTCTCGGGGCTAAGCTTGTCTTCACTCTTCATTGTCTTGATCCGCGTATGGCATCTGAGGCCGAAAAAATTGTTGCGGAAGTTTTCTATCATACCAGGAAAGGCCTTAGGATTTAGTTCCTTCGGCGTTCGGGAACTCAAAAAAGCTACGTGTAAGCAGAAAACAAGAGAGAGACTGGAAGGCCTCTCGCAGAGCCAAGCGAGAAAGCCGTTTTATAAAACACTTCTCTCGCACGTGCATATGCTCAGAAAACTGCCGCGTTATATATTCTCTGCACTATTTGGAATCGTGAAAGAGGTCACGAGTGTGGTGGCATGCAAAGTGGCTGCATCCTCACTTCTTGTTTCTCGACCAAGTTGTGCACGCGACCAGTTTTATTTCTGTTTATAATCTCTGATCCTCAACTCCGGGGGCGATTCTTCCTGCATAGGCTTCTCCTTGCAAGACTTCCTGCATGCCTGACTCTGACACTGACGGCGGAAGCCACTCCTTCCAAGACGCGCCTGGAACGTCTCCATGCTTGAGAGAAGTGGGGAGGAGGAGGTTAGATGGAAAATAAAGTGGATTGTTTAGTTTCCGACGCAGCAGATTTCAGGAAAAGCCAGAACATAAAAGTGAGGTTGCTGTACCGAACGGGAGAACAAAAAAACAAGAATGAAATATAAAATGCCGCACAACCTCCAGAAACAAAAAACGCGCGACGATGAAACAAGGATCAGCAAATCCTCTTAAGAACCATTTGACAACGGCCAGTCAGCCTTGGCTACGGAAAGCTGACAACAAATCAATTCGGTTGACATCTGTTTATCCGTCCGCTTGTTTGATGTGGATTTCCGCTTCCGGTCGTTTACGACTTTCCTTTCGGCACAGATTCTAGGGCTCCGTCTTTCAATGCGCTTTCTTCGAGGTTCGCAGCTGTTTCCATTTTTATTTTTTCATTAATACGTGCCTTTGGTGTGAAGTGTCGCCGGGGTAGAAAGGTGAACACAGGCCCATTTTAAGGCGAAAGCCTTTAATGGCTCAACGTGTCCGTCCATCCCTCCGTCCGCAAAATCTGTCACACTATGATGTCATGAATGGCATAATTGCTATAACCCTCTACTCTTAGCAGTTAATAATAATGGCTGATTGGTAACGCGTTCAAACATAGATATATAAAAAATTAAAAAACACGAGTGAAAACAACTATATCAAAATTTTAAAACAAAAACAGTAAATAATGAAAATAAAATAAAAACGAAAAAGGAAATGGCTACAGGCGCCGTGGAAAAAACCCGAGTTATAGAACCTTCCCTGCTTTCGCATTCCTGCACGTAAGCAGACTTAAGTACTCTCAGCAAATCTTTACAATTTGGTTTCGACAGAAAACAATGATTGCTTTCGTTATCAAGCTTCACGCTGCTTGTGGGACGGGCGAGAAAGGGATTCAGAAAGCTCTGAGATTAATCTGAGCACAGCGTTGTAATCGCTTCTATTTGATTTATTACGTGCTACGTTACCAAAGTTCTTGGTGGGGTCGGACAAAGTGACAATTAAACTCCTGCCCTTTCTGATTTGGTTTATGGGTTTATGGATGTTAACGTCCCATTGGTACTCTCGCTATGAAGGACGCAGTACAGGAGGGTTCCAGAAAATTTCGACCACCTGAGGTTCATTAACATGCACTCACTTCGCACAGTACTCGGCCTTCAGCATTTCGTCTCAATCGAAATGCGACCGCCGCGCCCGAGATCGGACTCATGAATTTCGGGTCAGCAGCCGAGCACCGTAACCACTGATCCATGATGGCAGGTTTTCGGCTCTTTCTCATTTTCAGAAATGGCTACTGCTAGCACTGTGCAGCTCAAAAAGCCCGCAGATGCGGCGGCAACCTTCGCCTTTATGCTCGATCGCGCACCGACGCAAAAAGCAGTTACATGGTTTTACGTAACGTCCAGTCGAGGAATGAGACGTTCTGCCTGATAGAAATGAGACGATTTTAATGGCCGCCCGCACACCGCGAGCGCTGCGTCCCACTCCACTGCCAGCTTGGGCTTCTTCGTGACAATATAAATTAAAGACAACGTGGAGTTTTAGGCAACGTCCACAAAACCCACTGAGCTCCATCATCATGAGTAGGTTCTGGTCGGGAAAGAAGGGTGGTTTGAGAGGAGCGGATATGATGGATTCGCTTTAACCAGACTGCTTTAACCGATTTATTACATCAAGCAATGGGCCGCGCCTGGATGAAATTTGCTGGGTGAATATGGCATCATGTTTTCTCCTCTTGCATAAACATGAAGCGCGCGCTTCAGATGAATATAGCTCAATCGAATAAACATACGCAGGGTCATGCATTTACGTTTGGAGTAGTAAGGGCAGAGAAAAGAGATCTGGCGAGTATCTCTCGGCGCAAGTTCGTATTTACTAGAAATGTAAAGCAGAAAAATATTAGCAAGATGATCGCAGCGTCTCGTTTGATGCGGAATTATGGTCTGAACTCTTACTGAGAATGCACACAAAAGAAAAACTCTGCATTATCCGGCACGTTCCATCGGCGAGTCTTTCTGGGAGAACTCGCACAGATGTCACATCTTAAGGCGCAGGATAGTGTAGTGAGCCCAGTCGCACCACACAATAGTTTGAAGCAGCAATATTCGAAACAGTTTGTTGCTGTTATTTCATATGTTTTAAACATAGTTTGCAAAATTGTCGAGTTGTGTTTTCTAAGGAACGGGAAAAAAAAAAATTGAGGACAATTACGATTATTACTAATGGGAAATTTTAGCACAGGATTTTAGGCTCATATTTTGCCTTGCTGGGTCGTGGACACGTCTGACGACTATTTTAGCTCGACAGTACCCTTAGTTGATGAAGATGCCGATGCGCAATGTACAGACGCCCAAATCTTTAGCTGACTTGCGTGTCCGCCGTGTTTTCTGTGCTCCTGGAGCTTATGATTGAGCATACTCGCGTAAATATTAAATATAAGCACACGCTTACTAATCCCGTGCTTAATATTGAGCCTTCCGCAAGTCTGCTTCGTCCCAAAGCGTAGGAGCGCAGAAGAAGCGACCGTCTCACATGCCAGCTAAAGATTTAGCGAGCTGTAGAGCCCGAAAATATGTATAATAGTTAGATAGCCCGCCGCGGTGGCTTAGTGGTTATGGCGCTCGGCTGCTGACCCGACAGGCAGGGGTTCGATCCCGACCGCGGCAGTCGAATTTCGATGGGGGCGAAATTCTAGAGGCCCGTGTACTCTGCGATGTCAGTGCACGTTAAAGAACCCCAGGTGGTCGAAATTTCCTGAGCGTCTCTACGGCGTCTCTAATAGCCTGAGCCACTTTGGGACATTAAACCCACATAAACCGACTCATTAGTTCGAGAGCAGTAATAGTCGAAGAGAAGTGCACAGCGCAAGAATGTTTTGCAGTTTAGCAGAAAGCGTGTTCGGCTGCGGCGATGGGCTAGTGCTCTCGAGAAGTGGCCAGAGAACTCTATCTGTTCGCAGCACCGCAGATTCGAATTCGAAACGCCGTAGAGTTATTTATTTATTTATTTATTTATTTATTTATTTATTTATTTATTTATTTATTTACTTATTTATTTATTTATTTATTTATTTATTTATTTATTTATTTATTTATTTATTGCTGGCTCAGTTACAATGACGGCGACGACGGGGCTCACCCAATAATGGGCCCTTAAGAACTGTTCTCTAAAAGCATAATTTTCTGGCTCGCGGCATGGATGGCAAGAAGTGGGACTGAATGCTTGCCCTAATTATCACTTATCGAGTGTATTTGAACCAAATTCTGCTCTCACAAGGAAAATAATCGTTCTTAGTTCCACAACACGTTGCAAGAAACACCAAGAAATCTCAGAATACTTCTATTAAGACATTCAATCACAGTCCCTTCGTACCATAGATATTATAAGCAGCACTACTCCAGGCAAAGTTAAAAGACGATTAGTCTGAGAGTGTTTGAGAGAATATATTTTTCAATTCCTAAGGTATCCTTTTGATGTTTTAGTCAGCAGAGGTTCTTTCTTCCCTCGGCCTTCTTTTGATTTTTGTTGAGGTAACATGCTTTCGATCCTTCGACACTAAGCTTCTATTTTATCTCATTATTTGCACAAGTAAGAAAAACTATGCATTTAGAACAGTCAATATTAAGAACTGAGGCTTGTGTATAAATTCTGTGTAAGAAACGATGGTCGGTTGGTTTATGAGGCTTAACTTTCGAAAGGAACTAAGGGCCGCCGTATTTGAGGGCACTGGATAATTTCGACCACTTTAGAATCTTTGCCGTGGACTGAAAAATCACAGGTACATGGGCCATTAGCACTTCCCCTCCATCAAAATGCAACCGCCACGAAAACTATCAAACTCGCCGTTCTCATGTTATAATTCTACCAATATATTTACTGAGGCGCCACGGCGGCTTCTTAAATTGCAGTATTTTATTTCACTTTGATGTATTCAGTTTTATCAGCTGTAACATTTTTTATACGTCATAGCGACGTAAGGAAGCAAGATGAGCATTACTGATTCCTGAGAGGAAGTCGATATTTAAAAAAAACTCAGAATAGCATCATTTTTTAAGTTGATTTGAAATAAAAATAGTTTCACCGTTCAAAAATACATGATCTGAATCCTATCGAAAGCCAGAATATGTGCCAATGTCATTCAAAATTTGTCGAGTGTTTTCTAAAAAGTGCATTTTGATGGATGCGAGATGTTAGTGGCCAAAAATGAATGCTGGTGTAAGTGCATGGTAAAGAACCCGTACTGGTCGAATTTATCCGGTGCCCTGAAATACGGTGGCCTGTAGTATGAGCCCAGCGGTTGAATCACTGCTACGTGACGGTCCAGCATATGCATGTCGTAGCCGTAACAGGAAACGTGGGGTGTCCATCCTATGTAAATACGCCATGTTTGAGAGATATCAAGCAGAAAATATTTACAGCTTTGAAAACCACGCTTTGCAGACGAAACCAATGGACTCTGTGGCTTCATTATTCGGTGCACAAAAAGTGCCCGCATGACTAAATTTGATGCAGCGTTTTCAGCCTCACGTCACTGGGCCGCTGCAAACTCAGGTTACAAGAACAATATGAAGCATTATTAACTAACGATTATGAACGTTTAGAAGCGCCGAGGTATTTGAATGTTTTCGCGTCAAGCGAGTTGTAATGCAAAAGAACTTTTTCACATTTGGAGCGAAAGCACTCATGCGCTCAACAACACCGACCAAAATTTTGATCTTTGTATCTTGTGCCGTTGCCTAGCAACAGAGATGCCGAGTTAGGTAAAGAAAGAACTCAAATCAATAGCCATGACTGGGAGTCGAACGCGCTGTGGCGCGAACAGACCAGCTTCGCAGGCCGCCGCGCTAGAGCACAAGGCTAGTCCTACTTTTTTTTTTTTCAAGATGGTATTTCAGCCTAACACGCCTCATGTTAAAATCGAATCCACTCTCGCGCTGTGCATTGGGAGCTGTTCTCTTCGTCCATTTAAACTGCCCGTAATTTCACACTATAACGAAGTTAAAACCATGACACACTTTCTTTTTACTGACGCTGGCTCCTTCACTTATCTCCCGTAATTGATTCTTTTGACTTTTATCCCTTTTTCTAGACGTCTCTACCTGCTCACCGACGTCCATCGTTCTTTTGATGCTTTCTTCCAATGTCACAGCCGCTATTACAGCACACTGCCTTCCAACTGACAATGCATTCGCTGACATCCGCAGGGCGTCGACAAGAATCTTTTGTCTCTCGCCGACTGATTGACTCCGCGTGCTACTCATTGTGAAATGCAATAGGCTCATCTTGCCAGCGTTGAGCCAGAACTCGCGATTGTTTGTTTTTTTGGCTCATTACTTGTATCCCATTGTCCCCGGATTTCACTCTGCGCATATTTCCTGCATGTAACTACCATCTCCCTCGTAGTTTCGAACAGATCATTAGGGCTGGCGACGGAGCACAAAGGACGGTCCTGCTGAGCGTCGCACTTTATTCATGGCCTGCAGTTCCGACCCATGGCTATTATTCTGGCGTCTAGCTTTCGCAGCAGCCAACGCCGTCTTCATTAGGTATACGCATGGAGCATTTGACGGCGATTCGACGTTCGCAGAAGTTATCATGATCGGCAATTCTTTGCGTACTCAAAGAGGTTAATTTTTGTATTGTGATGATCAGTCCATCAAAGCCTCTTTTTTCGAGATGTTGTGCGACAGAGATATGAGCTCGGAAGAATGCGACTACTAAAGTAAAGGGTAGTCTGAGAACGGGATTTTATGCGCGTGGCTTTCTATGACCGTAATTCCTCATCTCCATACATTTCAAAATATTTTTGGAGTCATCTCTGATGACGCAATTTAGAATCGGCATACCAAAAAACGAAAAACGGGCGATTGGAAAGAGACGAGCTTCCTGCTGATTGCGACAAAAAACAAGACAGAAGACATACGCATGCACCCTGCGCCGCCATGCTTTAGAATGCTCATTAGATGAGCCCCCCATGATAGCAGCCTACGCGGCAGTGTTGAACAAACTGTGGCGACATCACGCTCAGAAGGAAACGCCGTTTCTAGAATTGAAGTTCCTATTGCGACGCCATTCTGGTTTCCTTGCGGGTCGCCGTTTCAGAACGTGTGGTGAAAGCAGAACTGCATTTTCGATTGTTCTCTTTTCGTTCGCATTCTGAAATCAAAGAATGCCAACTAAGAGAGCCAGTAACTGAAGCAACAATGAAGCACCTCAGTTAAGCGTGCCGTTTGTCATGTTTAGAAAAGATCAAATTTGTTTTACCTGGAATGTGCATTTATAAAACAAAAAAAATACGTTGCCATTTCTTTCACAACCCTTGCATATGAAATACCAGGTGGTTGTTCTCATTGTTTACTTATTTTTGTTTTAAAAACTGCGAAAGATATTGCGTTGCCGCCTATGCAGGTTGATTGTACACATCTGAAAGCTGTTTGTGTTTGCATCCACGCATTTCATATTTACAAAATGACATCACTGCGCAAGGTATCATGGCCTATGTCGTGGTAACATCTCCTACATCATCAAATACACAAACGGCGTTTTTATTTCATGTATAAGCAGTAGGAGCGACGACATGTTATAAACATTCAACGTGAGGAAATAAACGAAATGAGCTTTCAAATGCGTATTAGGGCCTTCTATATTACGAACTACACTGCGGTTTAAGAAAATTTTAAAACAGGGCTCTCTTTCGATGCTTACCGCCTTCAGTTGCGAAAAACAAAACCTTGCTCATTAAAATCTAAAATGAAAAGGTTGATTCGTTCATTTTATTTATATGTATTTGATTATTGCGGTGTATACGCACATAATGTTTGCCTTGGCCTATAATCCACTTGCACACACCGCACTTATTCATCTCTCAGAGTTAAATAAAAAAAAAATTTGTACACGCAGAAAAAAGCGCTTGAGGTCACTGCGGTAACATGCATTGAAGGAATGCGGAAGCATGGACGCGTCCTCGTTTCTCTTTGCCCTTCTTTGTTTCACTCGTCACCTCTCTTTGCTTCACTTGTTCCTTCTCCTCACATTTACTTGATTAAGCACTCATGTAAATTCGTTCAATTTCTCATTTACCACAATTATTTGTCTTACTTAATTCAGTTCCATCAACTACCCATTTTGAGTTTTCAAACTTGGTGCCATGCATCGTTTTCAAATTTGGCGCCACGTGTTGGCTCCGCCCACACCTCCGGTTTTTCAAATCTGGCTCCATACGGTGCCCTGGCTCCGCCCACTTTTCGGACCTTTTGGCTCTAAATAACTTATCAACTTATCGACATGTTCAGGTTGGCACGCTATACAAAGGCACAAGGAATATAGTTACAAGAACTGGACAAGACCGGTACGTGCGCGACAGGTACTAGTCCTTGTGCCAAAGTACAGCGCGCCAACCTGCAGATAACAAACAAACTATCCGCCAGTACACCAATGCTTATCGACATAATTATTTCTTCAACATCGACCTCACATCATCCTCTTTTGATTACAATCATTCGTTTGGTGCTATCTCTTCTAAGTTCCTCACAGCTGCTGCGGACACGTCTTGCAGAGACGTTTTTCGGACACGTTTTGCGGACACGACCTTGTCGACGTAGCTTAGTAATGCTTTCGCATTAATAAATGGCCTGCTTTTCCCGCCAAAATGAAGGATAACGTGATACTGGCTAAAACTTTCTTTTCGGCTCTTTCGTTCCTTGCTTCATCAAAACCGCGGCGGCTGCGTTTTTATGGAGGCAAAACGCTAACGCACCCTTGTGCTGTGTGATGTCAGTGCACGTTAAATATCCCCAGGTGGTCGAAATTATTGCGGAGCTCTCCACTACGGCACGTCTTTCTTCCTTTCTTCTTTCTCTCCCTTCTTTATTCCTTCCCTTACGGCGTGGTTCAGGTGTCCGCCGATATATGAGACAGATAGTGCGCCATTTCCTTTCCCCCCAAAAAAACCAATTATTCTTATTATCAGAATATATCGCTGTTGATTTTTTTTTCATTCCGCATAGTGCATAGTGTAATCTGTGAATTTAGCTGCCCGTCTCCAGGGTAAGGCGGATATTTCATGCTAATGTATAAGATATCACAATTAACGAGGCAAGGGCTCTAGGATACGCCTTGAAAAATGATAAGAGCGGTCTAGAAATAAGAAGTTTTGCAAACATGAACAGGACCGGAAAAAAGCACGTATTTTTTCTTGGCAAAAGGACCGCTATTGTCGTTTGTCAGAGGAAAGGCAAGCTTGTAGCTTGCCAAAGAACTTGCTCAATGAAACAGTTATCGTTCTTACTGCACGCCAGAAAGCATTATCAATGTCGCCCAGATCACCGTACTACGGGATCACAATTCTCACGTGTTCCTGGTATTTCCGCGACGGCAGTGTTTTGCTTTCTGCATAAACTTTTTTGTTGTTGGCGAGAAAGCGAAAATTGCCGGGCTAACCTCACCGGTACAGCGCAGAATTGAGCAAAAGCTGTAAAAACTTAGGCTAAGCCATTTAGCGCTGCTAATACCCCATTGAATCGACATTGTCCGCCGTGAAGGAAAGCCTAGCTGTGCTCAAGCTATACAGTGAAATCCGACCTGGCAACATATCACCTGCCATTCACTCGCTCTCTCTTCCTTCTAAAATTTATCCTCTCCTGCTGTGCATCTGGTTTTCAATTCATGCTGTTGATGCTGTTTCTTGCGTAAAGAAAGGGTAGCAGAATGAATGAGAGGGTGGAGAGGAGGCTTAGGTAAAATTAGCATAGGACAGGAGACGAAATGCAAGCAACGGTAGCGATTTTACGGGGAACATTTTGCGCTTGGCAGGTGGGTTGTGAGGGAGGCTGAAAAAAAAAGCATTGCACAATGCCGCGCAGATGTCTAATCACAAATAAAAGCCAGTTTTTTTAAAAGGAAACGAAGCTTAGGGGCCTCCTATTCACGCTGAGTACGGCACCCTTGCGGTTGATCTTTGCTAGTGTTTTAGAATAGGAGTCCGGCTGCACCTGGATTGCATAAGCCGTTCGCAGCGCCATTTTCGTTGAAAAACGAAACGCGAAATGTTTCATATTGTTACGTGGTCCAGGCGGGAACGACGCGAGAACGCCCGGGCACAGCACACAGGTCAAGAGCACAAGGCGGCCCGCACAGGGCACCAGGCACAGAGCACCGAATCCCAAAGCACGCGCGCCTCCAAGAGTCTTCATTCATCTCTTCTTCTATCCGTTGCATGGCCCCCGGTTGCAAAAAAAACACCGTCTCGGTGGAAATTAGGGCGGGGCAAGGGATTGCGACACGTAGGGCTTGAGGCGAGAGACGTGGACAACGTCACTCTGAGATGCACCGGAGGTGGTCTCCGGAAAGGCCGGGGCAATCTCGTAGGTGACGGCGGTGACCTGGCGGAGCACACGGTATGGGCCAACATAGCGGGACATTAGTTTTTCGCAAAGCCCGACACGGCGTGTGGGCGACCAAAGCAAGACGAGGGCTCCAGGGGAAAAAGTTACCATGTGGTGGCGGCGGTCGTAGTAGTCCTGCTGTGAAACCTGCGAGGCTTGTAGGCGGGAGCGAGCCAGCTGGCGGGCGTGGTCGGCGCGGGCAATAGCGTCATGGGCATATTCAGAAGGCGGGGAAGGAGATGTCGGAAGCAGCGTGTCCAAAGGTAATTGGGGTTCACGACCGTACAACAGATAGAACGGGGAGTAACCGGCAGTGTCATGGCGAGAAGAATTGTAAGCGAAGGTCACGTATGGAAGGGCAATGTCCCAGTCCCGATGGTCCGGGGAAACGTACATGGCGAGCATATCCGTGAGAGTGCGGTTGAGGCGCTCTGTAAGACCGTTGGTTTGGGGATGATAGGCGGTTGTCAGCTTATGTTTTGTTGAGCAGGAACGGAGAATGTCGTCGACAACTTTAGAGAGAAAGCAACGGCCGCGGTCGGTGAGAAGTTGGCGGGGGGCACCATGACGGAGGATGAGGTCGTAGAGGAGAAAATCGGCCACGTCGGTAGCAGTACTGGTGGGGAGGGCCCGCGTGATGGCATAGCGAGTAGCATAATCTGTCGCAACGGCAATCCATTTGTTTCCAGAGGTGGACTCCGGAAACGGGCCCAAAAGATCCAAGCCAACACGATAGAATGGTTCAGGGGGCACATCAACAGGCTGGAGCAAACCCGCGGAGAGCGTGGCTGGACGTTTCCGGCGCTGGCACTGGTCGCAGGCACGAACATAGCGGCGGACGGACTGGTAGAGACGGGGCCAAAAGAAGCGACGACGCACGCGGGCGTAAGTGCGCGAGACACCCAGATGTCCAGCAGTGGGGAGGTCATGGAGCTCGTTGAGGACGTCGTTGCGCAGATGCTTCGGGACAACGAGCAGTAGGTCTGGGCCGGCCGGGTTCAGGCTTCTGCGGTAGAGTGTGTCATGATGAAGTACAAACCGGCGCAGGGCAGGGTCAGATGGAGAGGTTCTGAGGCGGGAAATTATAGAGCGGAGCTCGATATCTCGTCGCTGCTCATCGCCAAGGTGAGTAAGAGCAGAGAGCGAGAAGAGGTCAGCGGCGGTGTCACTGCCAGAATGATCAGACGAGTCAACGGGATATCGGGAGAGGCAGTCAGCATCAGTGTGTAACCTACCGGACTTATATACCACGGTATAGTCGTAGTCTTGGAGGTGTAAAGCCCAGCGACCTAGGCGGCCAGTAGGATCTTTCAGTGATGAGAGCCAGCAGAGCGCATGGTGGTCGGTGACAACCGTAAACGGGCGGCCGTACAAATATGGGCGGAATTTCCCAACCGCCCAGACAAGGGCTAAGCACTCACGTTCGGTAATTGAGTAATTGCGCTCCGGGGCGGAGAGGAGGCGGCTGGCGTAGGCGATGACACGGTGCTGTTCGGATTGCCTCTGAGAGAGAATAGCGCCGATGCCATAGCCGCTGGCGTCTGTGCGGACTTCAGTGGGAGCTGTCACATCGAAGTGGGCCAGAACTGGCGTGGTAGTAAGCTTCAATATCAAGGTGGAAAACGCGTGTGCTTGGTCGGGTCCCCAGATGAAGGTGGCTTCCTTTTTCAGGAGGTCGGTGAGGGGGCGGGCGATGTCGGCGAAGCCTTCAACAAATCGACGAAAGTAGGAGCACAGCCCTAAGAAGCTGCGGACGTCGTTACAAGAACGTGGCTGAGGAAAGTCTTTAACGGCTCGGATCTTATCAGGGTCAGGGTGCACCCCCGTGTCGTCGACGACATGACCCAAGATGGCGAGTTGACGGCGCGCGAAACGGCACGTAGACGAGTTGAGCTGCAGGCCAGCATAACGAAAGAGGGAAAGGATCTGAGAAAGGTCAGTGAGGTGAGAGGAAAACGAGGGCGAAAAGACAATGACGTCGTCGAGATAGCACAGGCAGGTGGACCACTTAAAGCCTTGCAAAAGAGCATCCATCATGCGTTTAAATGTGGCTGGTGCATTGCATAATCCGAAAGGCATAACTTTGAATTGATAAAGGCCATCAGGAGTCACAAAAGCGGTTTTCTCACGGTCCTGTTCATCTACAGCAATTTGCCAGTAGCCGGAGCGAAGATCTATGGACGAGAAGAATTTGGCACCATGGAGGCAGTCAAGCGCGTCATCGATACGCGGCAGGGGGTACACGTCCTTTTTATTGATCTTATTCAGGTGGCGATAATCAATGCAAAAACGCCATGAGCCATCCTTTTTCCTGACAAGGACGACGGGTGAGGCCCAGGGACTGTGTGAGGGTTCGATAATGTTTTTTTCTAGCATTTTAGTAACTTCCGCATTGATTACTTGACGCTCGGCGTGAGAGACCCTGTAAGGGCGGCGTCGGATGGGAGGGGCATCGCCTGTTTCAATGCGGTGCCTGACGGCGAGAGTTTGACCCAGCGCGGTGTTGTTCACGTCAAAAATATCCGAAAAAGATTCGAGAAGGGCACGAAGCTTGGCAGTTTGATTGGGATGGAGGTCGGTAGCCATCATGGTTGTGAAGGTGTCGGTCGACAGAAGAGACTGCCGGCGCGGTGCGGCGGTTTCTGGAACTGGGGTAGCGGGCAACGTAGCCACGTGGCAAGGAGCGAGAGGGGATAGCGTAGCGACGCATATGCCGGACGGTAGCACTTGAGAAGTGAGGCCGAAGTTGAGGAAAGGCAGAGAGAGGACGTTGGCTTGGACGGTGGCAATGGTATGAGGTAGGGCAACGTTACGGGTCAGGAGGAGGTCAAGATTGGGAGTGACGAGATAGTCGCCATCGGGAACTGGGTGAGATGGGGTCAATGGAACAAAAGAGGCGGTTCGGGATGACAGGCGAGCATATGCGGTACTAAATAGTCGCAGTGATACATCAAGTGGGTCTGAATCCAGCATTGGAAGGGCGAGGTGTAGAACACCCTCCGAGCAGTCAATGAGGGCGGAATGGTCAGTCAAAAAATCTAAGCCGAGGATAAGGTCATGGGCACAGGTGTTCAGCACGGTGAACTGAACTGGTATACTCTGGCCGGCAATAGTAACGCGCGCGGTACACATACCGTCCACAGCAGGCGTGCCACCATCCGCGACACACACACGGGACGTTGCAGGCGTTAGGACTTTGCGGAGGCGACGGCGGAGGGCAGCACTCATCACTGATACATGAGCACCGGTGTCAATCAGGGCGCGCACAGGAACACGGTCGATAGTGACGTTCAGAAGATTAGGTCGAGTGGTCGAGAGAGGATTTGTAGTCCGGGTCGTTGATGCAGCGTCACCTCCGGGAGCTGCATCACTTAGTTTTCCAATTGGGAGCGGCTGCGAGAAGGCGACTGGGGGGAACGAGAGCGGCGGCCCTGCGGGGACGGAGAGCGGGAGAATCGGCGTGGAGGGGGTACGGCTGGTGCAGACGGTTCGGACGGGGCGCGGGTCGAGAAGTTGTGGGATGAGGCGGGACTGTAGAAGGAGGGGAAGACGTTGCGGGGCGTTGAAGACCATGGACTACGGCAATGACGGGCGATGTGGCCAATGCGAGAGCACCGGAAGCAAATGGGACGGTCGTCCGCCGTGCGCCAGTCATTAGGATTGCGGGAACGGGGCAGAGAATAATAGGTGCGACGAAAAGCACAGGGAGGGGGCTGGGGGGTGTCCGGGCTTCTGATGGCGCACACTGCTGGAGCGAGGTTCAGATGAGCGAGTTCCTGCCGCACGACGGCCTGAATCAGCGACACAGCGGGCAGGGTTGTATCAGGGACGGAGGGCGGGGATATCACAGGTGCGAGGGCCTCCAGTTCACGTCGGACGATCCGGGTGACTGAATCGGTGACGGCAGGGGCGTCCGAGGGCGTGCGGGATGGTGATCGGTGGTCCTCACAGGAAGATGTCGCGGCCGTGTTGGGAAGGCGAGAAAACGACGGCGAAATGCGGCGGCCTTTGACTTGCTCAAATCGACGGCACTCGTTTATGATGGAGTCAATTGAGGTACAGTCTTTGCAAACAAGCAAGTGGAACGCATCGTCGGCAATGCCTTTGAGCACGTGGCCCACTTTATCGGTCTCACTCATTGCGGCGTCGACCTTGTGACAAAGCGCCAAGATGTCCTGAATGTAGGCCACGTAGCTCTCGGTAGAAGACTGTGCTCGAGTAGCCAGCTGTTTCTTGGCGGCGAGCTGGCGGTCAACAATTTAAGTTTATATAAAATTTTATTTCCATCAGCTTAATAAAAAAAGTAACAAATAATGAAAACAGCCTAATAATTTAATTTCTACACTTTGCAGCCTGTTTCTCTCTATTCAAAAATACCAACCAGTTTGGAACACCTGCCATTTAAGACAGTGTGTCTCCATGGCGGCCAAATAGCACTTACTCGTCAAGCTTAACAGCTGTTCAAGTCTGGAAGAAATCTTAAAATTCACAGCGTTTTTAACCAGAATTCTGCTATGTCGGCATCTTACACAAACGCAAAAGCTTCGTGAAACATTCGTTTGCCGCGAACGCGAGGCACGTTGAAGCAGCCATTACCAATTTGTGGTCAAGGCAGAGGCTCTCGCTTCGCTGGACGCTGCCATTATGCCTCACCCTATTGGGCGTTAGGCGGCCACTCAATTGCGCCGGTTTAGTGTTAGCGCGACGCACTAACCAAAAGTCCCCAGGGGCGTTTGCGTTCTGCGTATGCGCTCTGGCGTTTTGCTATTAACTTGTCCTCATGATCGATAGGGGCACCTTACTTTAAAACTATTTAATGTGAGGAGGACTCTCGGCACTGCTGCGCCTAACGAAACTGATCAACATGAGCCTCAGTTTTTGCGGTGCGTGTCGCGTTCTTAACTGTGGTGTGTTTTCTCCGCATTCTTTTTTGTATCCGTATTATCTCTCTTTCCCTTCTTGGATCTCTCCGACCACTCCATCTTTCACTGTCTCTGAGGCAGTAATTAAGCGAATAATTGATGGAAAAGTTTCTGTGCCACAGTTTTTATGCCAGAATATTGAAACTCCCTGAACTGCACGCCTCTAACGTTTTAAGACTCAAGCCCTTTGGGCGCTTTGAGATCAATTGCGCGTCTTTTTTGCGTGAAACAGGCACTCACGAATAACGGACGACCGCGTGCAAAGAAAGGTATCAGATAGAGTACAGGGATGTAGTTCAGCACTGTAGACTAAACCAGAAGCTATACCCGAAAGCTTATCACAAGCTCAACAAAAACGAGAAAGCAATTTGTAGGCGGTTAAAGACTGGCACAAATCCGAATCCGCATATATTAAGCAAATTGTACCCGGAGCACTACGACGGTAAATGCAAACTTTGCAAGAAATAGACAAACATGATCCACATGTTATGAACACGAACAGAGAAAACAATTCAGGGTCCATTAGAAATGAAGAAACATGAGAAGCACTGATTCCGAGCTAGCAACCAGATACGGAAAGAGAAGGCATCAATCAAGCCCAAGCAGCCGCCAGGTCCAAAGGAATCCTGGCCAACCCCTAGTCTTGAAAGGTAAAATCTCCTGTAATTTAATTGAAGAAATAGTTTGTTCTCTCTCTCTGTATATGTCTGGAATAATTTCTCTGGGTTATTCCTTGTTCTCGCGCTTGCTCCTTCAAAGAGCAACGCTACCTCTCCTTTCACATAGATGTTCTTTGTCCGTTCCTCGCCATTAGCGAAATCCGTTCACGTCTCACTGCTTAGGAGCTAATCAAAGATAAAAAAGAAAGAACTGAAAATTGCACAGGATTATTGTTTTTTTTTATATAAAAGTGACAAAAAGATGTTTGCTGTAGTTTTCCATTCCTTGAGATTTTGAAAGCGCATTGTAATCTAACACGGCATAGCATGGGAATTAAACGCAATTGCACATAAGCTGAATGAACAAAAATTCAGAGCGAACAGTTCGGTGAACATGGTGATCCACAATATGTTATGCATTCGTCTACAATGATTATTCTACAGTGCTTCCTGGCAAGGGAATTGAATTTTATCTCCTGATCAGCACCTACGAATGGCTTCATGACGTTACCGATCAATTACAGCAGGTCAGGTATGTAGCTAAAAGCGGCATCCTGTTTGTAGCGCGTTAGTTGCTGATATATCGAGGAATTTAATGTTACGTTCCTGGCAACGCTGTAAACTAAGAGACGCGAACTCTGACATACTCCGGGCCTGGTTGAAGACGCAGAATAAAATTAACTGATATCTGAAATAAAAGTATCTATTGCCGCCAAACGTTCTTTAGAGTGCTGAGAAATCTCAGTAGTTGGATTTTCTTACATTTTTCTTCTATTAATAGAGAGATTTAACATTGCAGAGACGTACCAGCGCAAACGTATGCCGAATTACAGGGCGCCTACTGGGCACACGCAGTGGCCAGTCGTGGCCTTTAGGGGCCATCGCGCATGCGCAGCCGACTTCCGGTAATCCGGTATGTGTATACCACAGTATCTGTCCGCTCTGCTAACGCCCTCGACTATCGGACAGCCTAGGTTAGATTAGCACCAACCAACTTGTGGTTCGCAAAACGAATGTCATCATCAAAATACCTCGGCGTTTGTTCGGGTAGTGTGCTGCAGGGTACACAGTAATGCTCGGTCATTTCATTGTACTCACTTGTAAATTTCAGCGTCCACCAATGCTACTTTGAAGACACCAAGCATATACCGCTGCATTTGAAACGATTTGACAAAATTTCCCTTCGCAATGCGACGTACGACAAAAGTAGTTGATCAGTTTTGTTCTTTCGTCTTCCACTTCGAAGGAAGTTGCTGGGATCCTCAGTAGCTTAATTTTTTTCTCTGCGTTTTATCTTGTTTAATACTAATGCGGGTATACTTAATACTAAAGACTATTTACTGTATTGTGCACCTCGACACAGTTGCACTAGCCCCATGTTTCTCCTTATTTAAAACGCACTCGTGGTTGCGGAATTATTCTCAACGTTGAAGTCATGTAAAACTACACCTTCCTCGCTGTCTAGAGGCTTATGCTGACATGGACGGCATCATTTTGCAGGTTGGTCTGTGATGTAATGAGCGCAACTTTCAATTCATAACTGAGGTTTTTTACCTTTAAATAAAATTCGGCGTGTGCTGCATCACATTCAGGGTGGACATTTTAAATCAAATAATTTGAGTTTCTCAATTGCACTCACTTTGCGGGGCACAATTTTCTGCAATTTCTAAGCCAAGGTCGATAGGACAGCATCTGCTTGAAGGATCTGCATGTCAAGTATGTTTGTAAACGTGAGCAATGCAACGACAAGAGAACAATTCAAGCTTACATTTCCAATAGAGAAATTGGTGTAAATGAGTAAACAGTCTAAACAATGCCCCATTTTCCCTGCCATATCTTCTCGAAGATAACGGAGTGACCGTTTAATTTCCGCCATTTGTACTGCACGAAATCAGTCATTCATTTAATATTTTATGCGCGGTGCGAGGCTTTCCCTTTTCAGTACTTCTCTCCAACCGGGTCCAACTCGCAACTATTGAAAACAAAATTCAAAGCCACAAAAGGGGCTCGAATGCCGAAGCCAAGTTCCTTTCAGAAATCTGAACAACACAGGAATAATCTTTGTGCAAAAAAAAAAAAGACTGAAGGGCAGCAAAAATTGAGCGATGAATGGTAAAGAAGGGGAGAACTGTTCCGGAAGTCTATACCCGACGGCGACGCCAGCGCGAATGTTTGCCTTGGATTTGCATACGTCTTGTCCATAAAAACTGCCGGCAGCAACACACGGCCTCACTCAATTTACGTCCCTCTCTGTGGCTGCGACAAGATCTACGCTAGAAAAGCACTGAGGGGATCCCAAGAGAGCGTGAGATTGCCACTTTGCGATGCGATTTATGCGCAGAGGTCGTGTTTGCTTGAGATAATTTCGTGCAGTGTGCTGCAAGCTCCGCGAAGTCAAAGGCGCAATCGATGGCAACAAGTGCTCCTTTCGCGGCGGCATATTGCTAGCTTCATTATTCAGTGCATGCGCAAATCACGAGGCAAAATGTACAGGGTCGGTCAAAAGTTCCCAGGCCATAGGGTCTGCTTTTGAGCGCTATGGTCGGGCCTTTCCGATACCTTCGAAGCCCACAATCTATATAGAGGATAGGAGAAGTATCATTCTCAACTCTGATAACTTGATACCTTCATTACTGTCATAAATTACAAAATGCACCACAGAAAAGAAAACTCTGCGGTCTGGAAACTTTTGACCAACCCTGTACGTGTTAGTTTTCCCAATGGGAACAGTTTAAAGGTCTATAAAGAATAAGTAACCTGAGCGTCCACGCTCAGCCACTGCTTTTGTTTTCGGCTGTGTCACAGACGATGCTGGAAATAGGTTGCATCCGAAGTCCTCCAATTACAACTACCTGCCGAACAAGAAAGAAGGCGTAATTGAGGCTGAGCTATAAAAAAAATAGGCGGAATATATTTGGAAAACTACCGAACAAGCACAAAACAATCTATGTTGTTCATAACTTCAAGTTTCGAATTTTGTTTGTCGGATTTTGACGGTGTTTCTTGCGTGGGCTAAAATCGCCTTATGGAGTGCCAAAATTAAATTTGAATTGAGTTTCGTTGCCTGGTCGCCGGTTCAATGAGATGTCGAGCCTGCGGCCTCGGCGTGATCAATAGAACAACGCAAGGTAGTGTGCGCGTTTGGAAAACATGAGAGGAAGAATATGCTCTCTTCCAGCCAAGCACTCTATCTTCTGTTGTACTGCAGCGTAGTCAGCGTGCTTGTGCCTACTGGCGTAAAGGCAATTCGCGCAAAGAATGGTTTCGCTTCAAGCGGCTCTCATATAAGTGCAGGATCAAAAAAAAAAAAACGTACAAGACAGTGAGCGTGGGGAGCGGCGGCAAATGCTATGTAAAACAGGAAGAGGCTACGCTGCTCTGCTTTTTTAAAATGGCGGTGTAGGCATTCAAAGCACTCTCGCATTTTAAAGCAGCAGTTCGTGCGAGCTTTGTAGTAGAGAACAGCTCTGCCTGCTATTCCAGAAAAAAAGGTTTACGTCGAGCGCCAGTACGTTTCTTCAAGCATACACGTATGCCTATGCCAGCGTTTTGTGTCTTTTTTATCCTCTTCTCGTGCTTTTTATCCTCGCTGGTCAAGGTCGAGTGGCTCTTTGCAAAGCGCAGGAAGTTAAACTTCTTAATTTTGGCTAGGTCTTGAAAAGAGAAGTTGAATCAAAACAACTGTGAACTGTTATATTTATTCGTGACGACTAAAGTCAAAGTATTGTTACATGACTTAACCTGCAGGCACAGTTCCTTGAATCATACATGCCTTCGGGAAAGTATTGTGCCTCCTTTTTCACTTTGACAATGATGAAACGAAGGCCGCTCATCATGCTTACAGTGAAGCACCCATTGGTCAATCATTATCATCCGCGCCACACCAAGTGCTTTTTCAACCTCTGGCACAACAGCCTCAGAAAAGGAAGGTTTCTTTGAAAACCACACAGGCTGTGATTCATTGGCGGCGATTAGACAAGTCCACTTTGATTGCTGACATTTTTTTTACCTTTATGTCAGTATTAATATGCCAATTTTAGGTCACGAAACGTCCGTGTTTCAGTAGGGTGCCATAAGATCGACTGAACACCCGTTTATTTTATCCTGTAGGGTAAAAAATGCAGTACAGGCTGTCCATTGAACCTGTCTGCGCATATGCATAATGGACGCAAGTAAAGTGTAATCTTCCCTGTTTACAGTTGCAACAGCTGCACTAGTAATGTTGCCAATTACCTGCGTATTATATTTTTTCCCTGTCCCAAGAAACATACTGATGATTAAAACTTTCTCATATAAGAAAAATTGTACCGGTCGAAAACCATCAACGTATCAGCGGATGAATTTCGCTCATATTGTAACGTGAAGATGTGCACACCAAAAGGGAAAAATATATTTACAGGGAAACAGCTTACAGCCACGCAGCCGAACAACCGGGCACGCGAAGCCCAGCCGCAGAAACGCACTTCGTCCTCTTCGCGTTCCAAGCGCGAGCGCACCAAGCACGAGCGTTCCAAGCACAAGCACAACCGTAGCATAACTCCCGGCGGCAAAAGCACCGTCCCGGTGCTAAGTGGATGATGTAGCAGGCGTGTGGTACGGTTTGAGACGGACTACATGAACGACGTCAGTCAAAGGGCTAGTGGACGACGTCGGAGCATGAAGAGGTGTAATCTCGTAGGTCACGTCGGTCACCTGACGGAGAACTCGATAAGGGCCACTGTACTGACGTAGAAGTTTCTCAGAGAGACCGACATGGCGAGAAGGACACCAAAGGAGGACGAGTGAGCCCGGCGGATAGTGTACTGGGCGATGCCGGCGGTCGTAAACTGACTTCTGGTAGGTCTGAGATGCGGTGAGCCGGTCTCGGGCGACTTCACGGGCCATAGTTGCTCGGGAGATGGCGTCACGTGCATACTCTGTGGTCGAGGCAGTAGAACTCGGTAGTAATGTATCCAATGGCAGCGCAGGATGCCGACCAAACAGAAGGTAGAAAGGAGAATAGCCGGTGGTATCATGCCGCGACGAATTATAAGCAAATGTTACATAAGGCAAGGCAACGTCCCAATCGCGGTGGTCGGGCGAGACATACATGGATAGCATATCGGTCAGAGTCCTGTTGAGGCGCTCGGTAAGCCCGTTCGTCTGGGGATGGTAAGCTGTAGTGAGCTTATGCTGCGTGCCACAGGACCGGAGGATATCGTCAACTACTCGGGACAAAAAGTAGCGGCCGCGGTCCGTCAGCAATTGATGTGGAGCGCCGTGGTGAAGGATTACGTTCTGCAATAGGAAGTCGGCGACATCGGTTGCGCAACTTGTTGGTAACGCACGCGTGATAGCGTACCGGGTCGCATAGTCGGTCGCGACAGCAATCCAACGGCTGCCGGAGCAGGACGTCGGGAAAGGTCCGAGAAGGTCGAGTCCAACACGGTAGAATGGTTCGAGAGGTACGTCAATAGGCTGTAGAAGGCCAGCAGGCAACGTTGATGGTCTCTTCCTGCGTTGACAGAGGTCGCAGGAGGCAACGTAACGCCGAACAGAGCGGTACAGACCAGGCCAAAAGAAGCGGCGTCGGACCCGATCGTATGTGCGGGAGACGCCGAGGTGGCCTGCGGTCGGTAGGTCGTGTAGTTCCGCTAGGACAGATGAACGGAGACGCTGGGGAACGACTAGCAGGAGCGGAGGTCCGTCAGGACGAAGGTTGCGGCGGTATAAGACGCCATCCTGAATGACGAACAGTTGCAATGAAGGATCTCGGCTGGCACAGTTGAGGCGATCAATGAGAATACGCAAGGAAGAGTCTTGTCGCTGCTCGTCCGCGATGTTAACCAGATCGGAGATAGCGAAGAGGCACGGGCCGAGGTCGTTGTCTCCAGGATCAGGCGGCTCTACAGGGTGCCGAGACAGGCAGTCGGCGTCTTGATGGAGACGCCCTGACTTGTAATGAACAGTGTAAGAATACTCTTGGAGGCGCAACGTCCAACGTCCGAGCCGGCCTGTGGGGTCTTTCAGTGAAGACATCCAACAAAGGGCGTGGTGATCGGTCACTACGGAGAATGGACGGCCAAACAGGTACGGTCGGAACTTAGCTACGGCCCAAACAAGAGCTAGACACTCGCGCTCTGTAATTGAGTAATTTCGCTCAGCTGTAGAAAGGAGGCGGCTGGCATATGCAATAACGCGTTCTTGCCCTTGTTGACGTTGGGCTAGCACGGCGCCAATCCCATAACCGCAGGCGTCTGTGCGAACTTCAGTCGGAGCCGACGGATCAAAATGGGCCAGAATAGGTGGGGAGGTGAGTAAGTCGACTAGCGAAGAAAAGGCCTCCTCTTGGGCAGGGCCCCAGGTAAAAGGGGTGTCTTTCTTTAGAAGGTCGGTCAGAGGGCGAGCGGTGCCGGCAAAATTTTTGATGAAACGGCGGAAGTACGAGCAGAGGCCGACGAAGCTGCGCACATCCGTAGACGACTGGGCAATAGGGAAGTCCTCGACGGCTTTAACTTTAACAGGATCCGGGCGGACACCAGAAGCGTCGACTAGATGTCCGAGAATGGTGAGTTGGCGGCGACCGAATTGACATTTCGACGAATTGAGCTGTAGCCCGGCTCGACGGAAGACAGAAAGAATGCTCGCCAGTCTTTCGAGGTGCGTGGTAAACGTGGGCGAAAAAACCACAACATCGTCGAGGTAACATAGACATGTGGACCATTTAAAGCCGCGAAGCAAGGAGTCCATCATTCTTTCGAAGGTAGCTGGCGCATTACAGAGACCGAATGGCATAACTTTAAACTGATATAAGCCGTCCGGTGTGACGAATGCCGTCTTTTCGCGGTCATTGTCATCAACAGAGATTTGCCAATACCCGGACCGAAGGTCAATTGAAGAGAAAAATTTGGCTCCGTGAAGGCAGTACAAAGCATCGTCTATTATTGGGAGTGGATAGACGTCTTTTTTTGTTATGTTGTTTAGGTGCCGGTAATCAACGCAAAAGCGCCAGCTGCCGTCCTTCTTTTTAACCAGCACAACTGGTGAGGCCCAAGGGCTCGACGAGGGCTCTATGATGTCTTTACTGAGCATCTTGTCCACCTATTGCTGTATGATGGTGCGTTCTGTACTGGACACTCTGTAGGGTCGTCTGTGAATAGGAGCTGCGTCACCGGTGTTGATGCGATGCGTGACCACAGATGTTCGAGCCAAAGGGCGGTCATCGAAGTCAAAGATGTCGCGAAAAGACGACAGAAGATACCGAAGGTCGTGAGCTTGCCCTGGTAAGAGGTCAGCAGCAATCATTTTTGCATATTCATCAGGTGGTGGGACGTCAGAGTCGCGGCAGTTCGACGAGGGTGGGACGCTTCTCACCGCCGATACGACGCATTCGGCAGCAGGGCACAGCGTGGCGAGCGACATACCTTGTGGGAGCGGCTGAACGTAAGAGACAAAGTTGAGAACCGGAAGGGACGCTTGATTTGCCGACATGGTGACAACTGTATGCGCAAGGGCAACACTGCGTGTAAAGGGCACATCAGGGACCGGAGTAATGATGTAGTCACCATCGGGAACTGGCGGGACCGAGGAGAAACGGACATAAGTGGCGGCGTCGGGGTCCAGGCGGACAAAGTCGGCGGTGCACAGTCGGTGAACAATTGGATCCGGTGGCTCTGAAGGAACAGGTAGAGCGAGTTGAACGATGCTTGTGGCGCAATCTATAAGGGCGGAATGGTCGGTGAGAAAGTCAAGGCCGAGAATGATGTCATGAGGGCAGTGTTCGAGGACAGTGAAGAGCACAGAAGTATGGCGGCCGGCTATTGAAACACGAGCAGTACACATTCCGACGACAATAGACATACCGCCATCTGCAACACGGACCACAGTTGAGGGGGCAGGAGTGAGCACTTTCCTTAGGCGACGGCGAAGAGGAGCATTCATGACTGAGACGTGCGCTCCAGTGTCGATCAGAGCGGTAACAGGGACCCCGTCCACGTCGACGTTAAGGATGTTCCGATGAGCATGAAGAGTTAAAGGAGGGTTTTCTGGTCGGGTCGTCAGAGCAGCATCACCCTCAGACGCTGCAGCCATCAGTTTTCCGACCGGGAGCGGGCATATGGGGCCGGCGACAAAGGGCGGCGAGGTCGGGGCGATGGAGATCGACGGCGCTGAGGTGACGACGAACGGTTGGTAAGCGGGGTCTGAGCGTTGTGGCCAGAAGAGGTCGTTTCCGAGGGCGAGGGAGAGCGGCGGGAATATGCAGAACCCGGCGGGTAGCGGCTGTAGGTCGAGGACGGACGGCTTCGGCAGTGTCGAGATATGTGGCCAACTCGGGAGCAGTTAAAGCAGATGGGCCTGTCATCAGGTGTTCTCCATTCATCTGGATTGCGGCTGCGTCGAGGGTAGTATGCACGTTCAGAACCGAGCTCCGGGGACATGCGGCGAGCATATGGGGCACTAACTGAGCAAACAGGTTGAATCCCAAGATTGGCAAATTCTTTGCGAACGACAGCCTGTATAAGGGATACTGCTGGAGTACTGTCTGTTGCGGGTGGATGAAACGCAACGGGGGACATTGCCTCTACTTCTTGGCGCACAAGTCGTGTCAGGCTCTCAGATGTCGGCAGACGGCTCGGTGGAGTCGAGTCTACACAGGACGACGTCGCAGTCGTATTCGGCAACCACGTGAACTGCGGAGAAATTCGGCGGCTCTTCGCTTGTTCGAACCGGCGGCATTCCTTGATGATTGCGTCAACCGTTCCGCAGTCCTTGTATACAAGAAGGTTAAAGGCGTCATCTGCGATGCCTTTGAGCACGTGACCTACTTTGTCGCACTCTGACATAGTGGCGTCGACTTTCATGCAGAGAGCTAATATGTCCTGAATGTATAATACATAGGACTCTGTGGACGTTTGTGCACGGCATGCGAGCTCCTTCTTCGCAGCGAGCTGACGCCCGAATGGCTTACCAAACAGGTCACAAAGCTTGCGCTTGCAGAGATCCCAGCTGGTGAGTTCATCCTCGTGGGTCTCGAACCATACCCTGGCAGTGCCCGTCAGGTAGAAGATGACGTTGGCCAACTTTAGGGTCGGGTCCCACCTGTTGTGTGTGCTCACGCGCTCGTACATTGCGAGCCAGTCCTCCACGTCGACGCCGTCCGTTCCGTTGAAGGTCCCAGGATCTCTCGGATGGGCAATGATGAACGCCGGGTTGGCGGACGCCGACGGAGCGGCCCCTTCGCTGGTCATGGTTGAAGAGCCGGCGAGCTGACGACCGCTGCGAAGTTCCGTGCTTGCTGTGGCTGTACCAGCACCTCACACCAATAATGTAACGTGAAGATGTGCACACCAAAAGGGAAAAATATATTTACAGGGAAACAGCTTACAGCCACGCAGCCGAACAACCGGGCACGCGAAGCCCAGCCGCAGAAACGCACTTCGTCCTCTTCGCGTTCCAAGCGCGAGCGCACCAAGCACGAGCGTTCCAAGCACAAGCACAACCGTAGCAATATTATTCGTACAGTTAAGTTGTTTACCCTAAGACTGCCTCGTGCATAGCGCTAAAGCGGTATATTCCCGTGGACCCACTAGGTCATTGCGCTCTTTTGTTTTCCTAACCTATCATAATATACAATTTTCATCGCTTTTCCTTCCAAATATACTTTTCATACTAGTCCAAGAAGCGTATATGAGAGCAATTTCTTTAACCTAATGCCCAACTTCTCAAGCGTTTTCAAGGGCTGATAACCGCCGTAAGCTAGACGCTGGTTTTTGTGTTGCTTTTTATGAATGAAACTTGCTATAGCGTTCGTCATTTCTGCTTGTACGAAAGTTATTTGAGCTCCATCTCGTAACGTTACATCATATAACATTATTTCATATAAAATTCGAAGCCACCGAGGGTGCTCAGTACTTACGGTGCTCGGCTGCTGACGCGAAATACGCGGGTTCGATCCCGACCACGGCGGTCGCAAATCGATGCAGGCGAAATGCTAGAGGCCCGTGTGTTGTGCGATGTCAGTGCATGGTAAAGAACCACACGTGGTCGATATTTCCGGAGCCCTTCACTACGGCGTCCCTCATAGCCCAAGTCGCTCTGATGCGTGAAGTACCTAGAAATCATATTAAATTCGAATGACTTTGCGACACTTCTTGCCACCACATTGTAAATCCGCTTAAGTCTTCCCACGTAACAAAAAAAATGACATAATTTTTGCCTACATTCTTTAAATGTGCAAAAGCATAACTGCATAAATCATAACGACTATGGTGAAGAGGGAAATTTTCTTTCTGTGTATTTGGGCCGCAGATGGCAGTTGATCAGGACGATGATATGCAGTGCATAGGGCGAGAGTGTGGCGTGTTTTAGCTTGTCACCAGTTTACCCGCTTCCTTTGGCCCTCTTCATTGAACCCTAGTCTATCCCCCGTCGTCGGTACGTGCCATGTCACTAAGGCAACATCAACAACAGGCGGCGTGTCGCATTACATACATGGAGATGGGTGACTTATCCACCGTGACCTAGCAATTTCGGTTTACAGTGGCAAATTATTTGTGTTTATGCCCATGTAACGGTGCGAGATAGAATGCCATTCTTTCTACCATTAGTTCTTCTTTTGTACATTATTATAAAATTGTACTCATGGGTGATCTCAGTTCTGTTTGTAGGGATGAAGACCGATCAGTGTTAAGTAAGCGTTAGGACCCTAGTGCTGCTTTACTTACTGGTTTGGCATGTGAATACTCCCTGGTGGATGTCGGAAGATATCAGGGCCACAATATTAATTTTACTCACCTTAACACTCTTCTAGTCTTCAGCTTGACAGGATTTACGGTTCAGCAGACATAATAGCCAGTTTATGTTTGCACTGGGTGCGGCCCATATCCTTCAGTGATCACTGCATAGTCTCTCTTCAGTTAGGGAGGTACAATCGGCGCATACAGCCTCCACAGTGGGACCAGTGGAAGTTGAATAACTGCCTGATCTGAGATGAGATCATTAAAAGTACTTTATTTCCTCGCTTGACGGACACATGGTGACGCGGTGAGCCCTCAGTGTTGCAAAAAAAGGGGCTTATTCAAACAGGAGACAAAAAAAAATGGTGGTGTTTTAGCCCTGGTTAAACCTAGAGTGACGCGATAGCTACAGTGGGCTGAGTGAATCTTGGTTACGTGACCATCCACGTGCGAACCACGTGATCAGCCACGGCGCCGCGCCGCCGGCAGCTGCTCCGTACCACTTTACCCACCACGTGACAGCGTGGTGGCGCAGCAACAGGGTGGCGGCGCCGCCACGCTGAAGGCTCGAAATGCTACCGTAATGTAGCTGTCGCTACAAAAAATTGGCGGTGGTTTAGCTCTTTTTAAACCTGGTGTGACGCGATAGCTACAGCTGGCCGAGTGGAACTTGGTCACGTGACCAGCCACGTGACGAACCCCGAGATCAGCCACGGCGTCGCGCCGCCGTCAGCTGCTCCTCACCACGTGACTCACCACGTGACAGCGTGGCGGCGCCGCCACGCTGAAAACTCGAAATGCTACCCTAATGTAGCTATCTCTACAAAAAATTGGCGGTGGTTTAGCTCTGGTTAAACCTGGAGTGACGCGATAGCTACAGCTGCCTGAGTGGAACTTGGTCACGTGACCAACCACGTGACCAACCATGAGATCAGCCACGGCGCCGCGCCGTCAGCAGCTGCTCCGCATCACGTGACCAATCACGTGACAGCGTGGCAGCCACCGACAGTGCTAAGATATCGTAAGTAATAATGCTGGCAGCGAGTATTTGAACACCAAGGACTTAGCCGTCCATGAACGCCAAACACGGTAACAAGCTAGGCATCGGAGCTGGTCGTTGGGGCGCAAAAACCAAGATCAGGAAAGGTGCCAAGAGAAAATGTCGACAGCAGGCGGCGGAGAAGCGATACAGCGTCTTTATTATGCAGTAATCGCTTCTGTTAATTGGTCAGGGGGCAATTACGACGGCCGTAATTACAGTGCCACCACTCGCGAGCCTTTTATCGTCCTTGCGTGGCTCAAAATAAGATGGCGCACGCTCTCCTGAAGCTGGGGCGGTCGTTTGGCTGCTGTCAGCCACGAGCGCATAACCTCACCCTCCAGCTGCATCCGGCTTTCTCGAACGATGGCTTGCATGTTTATCTGGCGGTCGCATTTCACCTCCCACTCTTCTCCTCGTTATTTTTTTTCTCTTATTCGTTAGCTTTCCTTCAGTCTTGCTTGCTCGTATTTCATCTTTTGTTCCAGCATGGTCTTGCAGAGCCTATCCAAGCCGCGTTGGCACATAGACGACGGCTGATGTCGCTGCTTGCTACGTTGCCTGAAGATTTTCTAACTTATATGTGTTCATGTCTTTACAATTAAAAAAAAAATCTGTGGGAAACTTTCTACAAACTTTTCTTAAATATACACTTAAGCACGCTGTCCCCTCAATTTAAATTTCTCCGTTAATACCGTAAACCTTTATTAGCTTTTTGGCAGTTTACACTGCAGCTTTTATTCCTTACAAGTCCTGGCCGAAAACTTAAAAAAAATTATTTGAATCCGTTATAGCCTGCTGTTTTGTCTTAGAATGGTTCATGGCACTCCGAGTTAAAATTAGGTTTGCTTTGGTTTGGCAAATCGACTCAGGCTATGGGGAATGCCGTAGTGAAGGGCTCCGGAAATTTCAAACACCTTGGGTTCTTTAACGTGCACTGACATCGCACAGTATGCGGGCCTCTAGAATTTCGCCTCCATCGAAATTCGATCAAACCGAAGTCTTTAAGGACAGCAGCCGAGAGCCGTATCCACTGAGCTACCGTGGTTGCTCTGATATTAGGACCCTCTTCGTTCTATTTTTTTATTAACACAGCCATTCCTGTACGCTTCGCAAAAACTAAAGCAGGAAAAGCCGATTAAGGTAATCGAAACTATAATCCAAAGATACATTTCTTATCGCTGCTAAGGAAACGTAAATATTTTGTTAGGTGAATTTTAATTTTTTTCGGACGCTGTCGGACGGGAATAATTAATGGATAAGAGAAAGCCAGAAAATAAGGTCAAATTAAACATTATCCTTTTTTATAGCATACAGCGCTAATCAGTGAGAACTAAACTCCTCCAGGTAAGTTAGGAGGTTTGCCAAGTCTAGTTTGCCATTGACTTAACCAACGCTTAGGACGAATCGAACCATTATTCATTATCAAATTTTCTTATCTACGCCGTACTTCGCCGAATGGCTCTAAGGTAGTTGAAAACAAAACTGATCATGTTTTTGGTAAAAAATGCAGTGCAGTGTTGATTTCTCGGAATTAACAAAGGTGCGTGAGGCAAAGCAAAAGAACAAGTGTTCTACGAAGACAAACGTACCTAATTTAGACCTTAAACATCGTAAATCTGATGGAAATAGGTGCGCCCAATGAGGCGCACGACAAAAAGCAGCAAATCCTACGAGTGGGAAATAGTCCCCAACAAAAGGCGCAGAAACATTTAACAGCTTTTCAATGTGTTCTGAAAATACGAGCGATGTTTAAAAAGCACGTTCAGTAAATAATAGAAGGTTAGGCATCAAGAAGGCATTATTCTAATGAGAATATGCAACTCGGATGTGGCGCACAGTAAGCATATGCCGAGCTTTTTTAATCTAGTAGACACGCAAGAAAACGTACTTAATAAAGAGCTGATAAAAATCCACGCACGCACAAAGACGAAGAGGTTTTCGCGTGCTACCGTTTACCAAGGCAACAGAAGCCATGCAGAAGAGGAAATAATAATACACGTAAGCTTTCACGTATATCAAATGCACTTTTCAGACTGATGAGGATATTACCGTCGGCGGCTGCATCTTCATGAAGGTTGCGCTTATCCGTCATCGTGTTTCCTTTGAGCTTTTCGAACATTACACTGAGGCAGCAAACAGCGAGGTTTACGGGGTAATTTGAACGAGGATCCTCGTGAGGCACATTCCTCCCAGGCGACTACTGTAAGAGCTGCAGGCGCACATAATTCATGCAGGCGCCGTTGTACTGGTGTTTAACTTTGAAAATCGGCCCTCATCCCAGTCAGCAGCGCTGCCTGGACGCATGCGTCCAGTTGTCTTCTCGCGTCGCTAATGCGGAAGTAACGAGAAAGAGCGCATAGAACAAAGCCTCTTTGCTTTCTCGAAGATGGCGACAAGCGTCGGGCAGACGTGGAGAGCGCGTTGAAGCCGGCCAGAAACATGCATCAGAATGGGTGCAGCGCGGACCAGACTTTCAATTAAGGCGAATTACCGGCCCGAGCGACAGCAAGCAACTTCAGTGAGGGCCTAGCGGTCCACTTTCTTCGGGGACCCGCCGCTCGTTGTCGGTGCGCGGTCCACTCTGCCCACAGCGGAACTGGCTACCTCAGGCCACGCCGCACGCTGGAGTAAACGTCACCAGAGTGAAGACTTATAGGACTCCGGGGAAAAGTTTCAGCCGACTCTGAAGGAAGCTGCTCTCTCTCCTTGAAATGTGAAAAAAAGCTTCCAAAGACAACACAGGCCCATTTGCAGAAGGCTTTGTGTTGGGCTCATTCCTTTCGCTTTCTGTACCGGGTTTCCGGAGAAGAAAACTTAGATAAATAGGGGCAGGAAGCTTCCCCAGTTACCTTTCGTTCACTGCAGCCAATCGTAGTCCGCGTGCTTGCGTGTGAGCACTAAAGTGTGCGCCTCCCGTTCAATGATATTTATGTCTGCTTTACGATCAGCAAACGCCGTGGACTTTCGTCACTAACTGCGGAATTGCGTTATAGCAATCTGCACCCTTAGCTTTGCTCCTTAAGGTGATCCCTAGCTCTCAGCTGGCGGCTGTCTGTTGGCTCTCCATAGCCGCCCCAGATTAACATATGAACATGTCGCGGATTTTCATTATGATCTAACGCGGGGCTAATTGACATCCACAGATGCGCGATGCATGTCTGCAAAAAGTATCAGGTACGATCAGCCAAGGCATACGGTCAGCACTCAGGTACAGGAATTACTGAGGTCTTCAAATGTGATCCGTCGTTTTGTTTGACTTGTAACTGTCAATGACTAAAACAGGATAGGCTTGAACGTTTTTGTGCATAAGCATTGGATAAATTACTTCTTGGATGAACTAACCTATCAGATTTTATAAATTTAGAATAAAAATATTTATTGGCCTTTGCTATTGTACCCAAGAAGTAAGCAAAGGAGGATGCACAAAAGCGGGAGACAGAACATTAGTGGTGGATAAAGACGAGGATGGCAATGACATTAGCGTAATGAGTGATATTTAAGAGCACTCATTTCCGACACAACTGTGGACATGCCCAGGAACTTCCCTGTTGCACTCTCGTGGTCCTTGAAAGGCAAACTTATCCTCTATAACTGACTCCCATTTCCACTTTTGGTTAAAAAAATAACATTTATGCTCCTAGTTTATATGAATTTCTGCATATAACCTCACTGCAAGATTATTGTAACATTTTGTGACGTTACATTTTGACAGCATCTTTTGTACTATGTGGCAAATTTAGCGTTAAAAAACTGATCACAGAATTTAAGACAAGCCTAATGAATTATGAAAAGATTGCCAGGCATTGGTACGAATGAAATGGACAAACCACGTCTACCATGAACTAGAACAGCTAGTGCAGCAGGCGTTGTTCAGCTCATGTCCCCGCTGGCGTCGCCAGTAGAGCCCGGCTTTCAAGAGTCGTGACCGCAGAGCCGCCATATGCGAGTGGCTCACCGCAGCGTTGAAGTCTTTTCGAGCCGTCCCATTTTTTTTCGCCTAAATTACACTCGGCCCAATGGTTGCCGACGAAACAAATATTTCGTCTTTTTATGCACCAAGCACGCGGTGCAACGCAAGTTAGCAGTTCTGTTTGCAGACGAACTCAGCAACGCCACTACAATGCGCTCAAGAGTCGGCGACTGCAGTGCCGCCGCTTCTGTTGCCAGTGGCGGGGTATGGCGTGTATTTTGTAATGCCCAGTGCGTGCTACACTGCCTCTTCTAGCACAGTGTAGCACGGGTAAACAAAAAGGAAGCAAGAAAGCCTTAAACGCAACATAAAAAGGAAAAGCGGCTGGTAAGTATCAAGTAGTAACTGTCAAATTTGTTGAAAGATGGCAAGGACACTGTGCTCGAAAAATTTTCTAGCCAATCTCGACCATACCGGAAGGGGATGCTAAAACTATGTTATCTGACTCCGTAGTTAAAGAGATATCAAAGACTCCAAAAATATACACACGTCACATTGTTCTCCGCTGATGATTTATACTATAGTTGTGGCTAAAATCTTTCGAACAGCAATAAACCGCATTCAAGCAAACAACCAGAGTGTGTTTTGGAGCGGGGGCTCAACTGCAGACCATTCAGCATCAATCAGACCAAAAAGAGTATTCGTTAACATATCAATTATCTTTATCATAAGAGTAGGAGAGTGTGAATGGGGCCCACATTTCTAATTATTTCATCCAAGAAAAGTTCAGCGACAAGACAGGGCAAGGTTTGTTTCTAAAACACTGTTTCTTATCTAGCAGCACTGCGCATCGAACGTTGAAAGTGACGCATATAAGGCTGGGACTGTAATATTTAGTGGAAAATATATAAAAAAGCAATAACACTGTTTCTAAAAAACCAGCGCCAAGAAAACATCGGACAGTTGCCTGTGGTAAATATATAGCGAGAGAATATGTCATGAAACATGAAGCTGCTAAAAACAAGCAGCAAAAACATAACTTTTGCCGATGGAAAAAGTTGCAATATAAATTCACGGCTTTTGTTTCAATGGAGTTTAGAAAAAAAATACATGAAAGCGAGAACAGACTCGAGGTATTTCTTACAAAAAAAGATGCAACTCGATACAACTCGAGATACATCGCGATAGACTCGAAGTGAAGGATGGCACAACGAAAACGCGCCAAGGCTTTCTTTTCACCGAGTTTTTATCGTGCGGCATGCGTCAGCTGCTAGGTGGGAGGCGGCCGTCGTTACTCATTGTCGTGAAGGGTTCGATGATGATGATAATGATAGATTCTTATGGCTCAAGGGCATCTATGGCCAAACAGCGCCATGACACAAAGGTTTTTGCATTTTCTCAAGGTGGAGTCAAAGACCAATTTCCAAGAATTTCACCCCTGATAAGCCGAGCACAAGGCCAAGGGAAAGCTTGTACCCATTGTATCACCGGTGGGTACCCGGCGGCACTGGGGATAGAACCCCACACCTCCCGCATACGAGGCGGATGCTCAACCACTTGGCCACCGCTGCGGTGCGAGCGGTTCGAAATCAAGCCCCTGAGACAAAACAGTCGTATTTTCTGTCCTAGTGTTGTAGTACTACGGCTGCAGGAGAATTATATAACCGTGACCAGAAACCAATAATAAATAAAGCAAGCAAGCAAGCAAGAAAGAAAGAAAGAAAGAAAGAAAGAAAGAAAGAAAGAAAGGAAGAAAGAAAGGAAGAAAGAAAGGAAGAAAGAAAGGAAGAAAGAAAGAAAGGAAGAAAGAAAGAAAGAAAGAAAGAAAGAAAGAAAGAAAGAAAGAAAGAAAGAAAGAAAGAAAGAAAGAAAGAAAGAAAGAAAGAAAGAAAGAAAGAAAGAAAGAAAGAAAGAAAGAAAGAAAGAAAGAAAGAAGGAAATAAAGAGGAACCAAAAACCGACTTTCGCTTGCTTTTTACTTTAGCGCCACAAAACTCTCAACTGAAGAATGTCGCCGATTCTTTTTTTGTTCCTATTCTGCTGAGAAGCATACAAACACAGCCCTTGAGACATCAGAGAAAATGACAATGTGGTTACCTCAGCCGTGAAAATGCGCAAAGACGCGTCTATCCAAATGCACCTATGGCACCTCTACGTATCAGTTAGCATTTCTATGCGAGAAAACAAGAGCATAACATGGTTTCTCGAAAGCCGCAATGAGTACTCCCAAAAAGTGAACGGGTTTTGTCAGCGGAGATCAGCAAATGACGATGTCATTGCCTTCGCCACATCACTTGAAAGTAACCTACACGCTGGGAGCATCCCGAACGCTGTTTTTATTCACGTCAAGGCTGCATTTGATTCTGTTTTCCACCAAGCCATTCTCGCAGCCTTGGGCAGCCTTGGACTTAGAGGTAAGCTGTACAAGTGGATCAAAAACTATTTAAAAGAGCGACAAATTTTTATGAGTATATACCACAGACACACTGCCTCAAGCAGTAGGAAAAGGTGCTGTGCTCACAGGGTGCTGCACTCAGTCGCCTGTTGTTCAATATCACCCTAATACAAATGACACTAGACCTACCCACACCTGAAATAGCGATCTCCCTTCCCCCTCCTCTTTCTATATCTACCTCGTTTTCCCTTGCCACATGAAGGGTAGCATACTGAGCGCCGCCTAGTTAACCTCTCTGCCTTTCCGTTCATCATTCTCTCTCTCTCTACCAAAAGGAGTACACATCACGCTTTATTCAGACTATGTCTGCATCTGGAGCGGATCCAGGTCACGCCACGTAACGCAGCGACGCCTTCAGAATGCATTACTAAACATCTCTTCGTACTTGGCTCCCCGAGGACTTCATATTTCCTCGGAAGAAACTGTTGCGATGGCATTCACCAGGAAAAAAATTGGCTGTGGTTTAGCTCTGGGTAACCCAAGTTGAATTGCGAAAGCATCGTTTCCTCGGCACGTCGTCTACGCAGCGTCTCATTCCGACGCTCTTGAGAATTCAAAGCGGTCTCTTCCGCGGTTGAAGAGTCACTAATGGAGGTGTCACTTCTTCTAGCCGCATCTGCGTTACGACGCTTCTCGAGTCTTGCGGCGCGTTCTTCTGTCGTCTCTTGAGCGCGTTGTCTCTTGCTCGCTTCGTTCTGCCGTTGTTGCGTCTCTTTCGCGCTCTCTATAACGACTACAATATGCACGCCGTTTAGCTAAACGTTGTTCCCGCTCTTCATCCCTTTCTTCCGCACGCCGCCGCTTCTTAGCTGCAGCACATCGTTGCAGCTTCACCTTATACACATCATCCGACATACCGTGGAGGATTCGCTGGGACGACTGCGACGAGACGAGTTGGGGGGCCGCTTTTCCACAGCTGGCATGACGTCACGTAGAGCGAGCGCCTCCCGACGGCAGCGGCGCGTGGAGGATTCGCTGTGACAATCTCGACGAGCCGAGTTGGGGGGGGGGGGGGGCGCTTTTCCACAGCTGGCATGACGTCACGTACAGCGAGCGCCCCTCGCGGCAACGGCGCGCAGCTGCCGCATGCAGGATTCGCTGGGACGATCGCGACGAGCCGAGTTGGGGCCCCGCTTTTCCACAGCTGGTATGACGTCACACATAGGTCACGCTAAAGGTCAATGGTGGATTCTTCGGGACGACGGCCAAGAGCGGAATCCTCGAGAAGTATTGCTTTCGCAATAAAAAATGTCCAAACGTCCTTTCCTTCTTGGTAAGAAGCCGCTACGCTGCGTACGGACCCAGCGATTCCTCAGTATTGTCATCTACCGAAACCTCTCTTGGATACCCCATGTTAAAAGCTCCGACAGAGAATAGCAGCAGCAGCATCAATAATCTTCAAATTTATGGCAGGAACACGTTGTGGCTGCAACTATCGCTCAATGGTAAATCTTCACATGCCCTATGTTGATGGCCTTTGCAATATAGTTTGCCGATTTCACAGAAAATCTCTCCAAAATATAGGAGGCCGCTTGAGGCAGCGCGGAACACCTGGCAGCGGATCTTTCTCGCAGTTGCGAAAGCAGGTTGTCACCCGCTCAAGGTCATTCTAACCCGTCAAGTACTTCAAGGAAATAAAGACTTCCAGCACCTAGTCCATATAACCTACAGCTAATCGGGCTTTAGTCAGGCTGTGCAGCTATTGCACCTCCCTCCCCATCAGTCAGCCACGTAAACTACTGGCGTCAACTTTTCCGCCTTGGACAATCTCACCTCTTTAAATCAAACAGTTTATACCGGGTGTCACTGCGAAGAACAGCATGCCACAGGCTGCGCTGCTACAAGCTGCTCTGATCTACTTAACTGAGCACTATCCTGGCCAATGAGAGAGCAGAAGAAGAGGCCCGCAAAGGTCTAGAGCGTCGTAACTATAAGCGCAACCTCTTCACAAAATCATATGTGTCCTAACTCCCCAAGCAATATGGCCAGCGTGAACACAATCGCCTCTGCAACTTGCCAAGTCATCCCTACCGCTTTCTTCATTTCACTGACCCACAGCTGAAATCAAGACTACCATTGTGGCTTCCGTGTCATCACAAAACAATATGTCATCGTCTCCGTCTTAATTTTGCATTTACGAAACGTCAACGATACCGTTTCAAGAAAGCAGACAGTCCGTATAGTGGCAAGTGTGGCTCAACTGAGACTGTACTTGATACTCTCTTCGGATGTCCAGCGTACGCAAACGAACGTGCGCTCTATGAACAATGCATTGTGTCCGTTACCCAAGAGCCACTCACATTGGACTCTATAGTAGGAGCTTTATGCTGCTACAGACAGCAGCGACGTGCAATGATATGGTTATTTGCCTATTTAGACGCTACTAATGTTTTAAACAAACTCTAAATTGCCCGAACACTTTATCGCCCCGCAGTACATGCACAGAACTTGACCTCGGTCTCATCCAAAGAAGCCATCATGCAGTGAACTACTGGGTTGCAACACTCTTTAATGACCGCATTCTTTTCTAGCATCTTTCTTCCACCTTTAATCCCAACTTTCTCCCCTACACAGGGTAGCATGTCAGCGAATATTCACGCCGGCTAAAATCTCTGTTTTTCATTAAAGGGAAGCTGAAGCACTTCTCGAAAAAAAGGAGTTCTCTACGTCATTTTATAACTTTTAGTCCGCTGAAAATTAAAAGAGAGCGGAAATAAACGCCAAAAGCTCTTTTTTAGAAGAAAACGCGCCCCATCGCCTCAGGGCGCCGAGGGAACGCCGTTCATGCCCGCGATTGGCAGGGACTATCGTGACGTCATCCACGGGGATCTCCAGCCGGCACCGACGGCGTTGCTGCGTAGCGCGTTGCTTCAGCTGGCTTTTAAGGACTACGTTTTGGAAATTATGGCTCACTCAAACAGTGTTGAACAGTTCGGACTTTCACCATGCATGTTCGAGCCACCAGCAGCTTCAGATAACGGCGGAACCAACGAGGCCGCGGAGTGCGCCGGCAGCGAAAGTGAAGTCGCGACATTTTCACGTGTTGGAAATCTCGACTAGATGGATGTATAGACGACAGCTTTTATTTACACCAGAAAAGGAGACCCTTACTACTCACCGCCCCCGGCACGCAGGCCTGGAGGACGTGGTCCGGAGCCTCCGTGACTAAACGCTAACAAAGAGATTTTATCTCTTCGCGGCATCAGCCGCCAGGCGGATTGGCTTGTTTCTTCCGAGCGGGTTCTTCGCTGCGCAGCAGGGCTTCCCAATTTTCTCTGCTATCAATATTTTCGTCTACTCCGGGGTATTCATCGCATTCACATATTCTTTGCTTTCGGGTAACCGTGGAACCGCTGGACTATCGTAACCTGGACGAGCGCGCGCAAACCAATTCCGAAATCGTTGCGAACTACAGGCTAAACAGAAAACTGGTTCCACCACCGGATAAAAACCTAAGTAATAGAGAAGCGACCGCATGGCGGCGCCTGCAAGCCTGAAATTTTGCTAACCCAGAATGGGCCTTTTACGTTTTACCAGGGTAACACGAAAACCAAATCTCGACTGATACGTATGTACTGCGTAGGTGCATGCGCGCGCATATCTTCTGTGCAGGTGCATGTGCAAGTGGCAATAAAAAAAAGGAAATTGCGCCGAAATGTTGTTGTGTACCGCTGCTGCACAAAAGCCTGGCCACCAACTTCTTTCCGGCGACAGTCTTTGTGTGTCTTCTCCTGGTACTGCGTCTTTTTTTCGCTGTTTTTTTTCTGTTGACCAACTTCTTGTAACCCCTGTAAACATGATCTAAATCAGATCACCGGCACGCTTACACGATTCGTGCGAGGTGCAGCATTTGTTTGTTCATTTATTTATAGTTACTTGTCTAATTACTCCCGAAGGCCTTTTAGAACTACAAAAGAATGCCAGACTGGATGAGTCGGAGTAGGTTCACTGCTCTACTGCAACGCCAAGAGACGAGGCGACCGGGAGGAAGCTCCCGTGTGCGCTTTCCTTAATTATGCCTGCGTTTGGGAGCTCGAAGTGCTGCTCATCAAAACTAGTGCGTTGCGATATATAGTTGCTGCTGTTGTGTATCGAGATAACCAGCAGAACTACTTGTGGATGATACACATGTATGCGTACCGCGGCTCGACAACTTGCTGTTCTGAATCAAGGACTAATTAGCATGAATTCTGGCGCTATTGTCGATCGTCAGCCATGACCAAGCGCTCATGAATGCAAATGTTAGCTTTGCTCAAGTATACTAGGCTTATATAATTGCTTTTTGTTCAGTTAGGTGCAGCTGCGTTTGCTGCGCGCTGATGAAAGATTAGGAGAATTACTTGTGCTGCCATGAGGTGCAAGCAATCAGGAAAAAGCAAAAAGTCAAACAGTGCGTAACGAGCTCAAAAGAGCTCAAGACTGTGTGCCTTAAAAAGAGAGCTGGAAGTTGCCTTAGCTCAGCATGGATGTGAACCAGCTGAACAAGGTAAATTGTTTACAAACAGGTAAGAAAGTAATATAACGAAAATAGAAATATTGATGCACATATTTTGTACTGGCAGTTTCGGCATGCTGCGTACTACCAGATTGTTTGGTTAACGTGGAAGAGGCTTGGGGAGAACTACCGACGGATTCTACCAAGCTGTGGCTGAGCGCTGTTCGAAAGAAGTACCATGCCAAAACCGGTTTATATACAGGCTTAAAGCATTACACAGAACGCGAGAAAGTCAGCGGCACTGGCAGAATATTACGGTGATCTGTGATTCGCCACGGCGCGTGCCGCAGCGAAGCAAGCGGAGCCGTACGGCCGGCCGACTCTCCGTCAATGGCGTCACTTCCGCCAGTTCTCCCTCTCTGCTGTCCCCCCACTCGGCGCTTCCGGAAGCGACGAGGGCGTGCCGGCGGCGGGTTTATAAGAAGCGATTGCTGCTCTGTTTGCGGACAGAATCGGGAAAAAATTTACACACATGATTTTCAAGGTGCTTTGTTCCCAACCACAGCGTTTCATGCGATTTGAAAACCGTTTCCGCTTCCTTTAAAGAGCTCTCTCTCTCTCTCTCTCTCTCTGCAAATGAGCAACTATGTAGAATTTATTGGCTACCAGATTTAGGTCATGCATATTCCGATGCAGTGCAAACGTGGGCCGATCATAAAATATGAAAAACATACAGTATCGTGATATCAAAACGAGGACATGATATTGTATCCTGCTGACCAGTTTTCAGTTTGCGGTTCTGACGGGGCCGTCTGTGTAATTATCTTCTCCGGCGAAAGAGGTGCAGGTGCACTAAAAAAAATGGAGCACGAGTATGAAAGAAAATTGAGCTGCTTCAATCGGGGCTCCAATAAGGAGCGCAAGCCAGAACCAAAATGCGCATTCTCGCAGCCACTTAGAGCTGCTGGACGTTTGTTTCTTGGGGGGATGATTGTTTTCACTCGTTTAAACACTCTGTTCGCATTTGATAAAGTATGCATTTGAGCCTATTAAAAGTCCCATAAAATTTAGAAATATGATCCGCACGCATTCCCCGGTCTCTTCCCCGAAATGATAACAGCGGCGACGACAGGGCGGAGGGGTCATTCAGTGATCCGCAATGTTTCAGTGATCTGCCCAGCTCGTGAAGCTAAGACTAGTAATGAAAGCCTGTGAAATATTCGGCAAACATTAACATCAAATCACTAAAATTATGCACAACTGCAAATAGTTCTACGCAGTCTCACGAATGAACGTCTTTAGCCTGTGCGCTAGCTTATTGCTAAAGCACAGCAAGTTCTCAGTGCTGAAAACAGGCAGCAACATGTCTCAAGAATGTCAGCATAAGATAATTGATGGAAATGCAGGTGAAGATGACTCGGTACTAAAGTGAAGTTCGCGATTTGAAGCATTTGTCTGTGCCACATATTCACCTTGCATTGATTGGAGCGCCAAAATGTCAAGATTTTTTTTTTCATTGTCTCCTTTTCTCTCCAATTTCAGAGCATCTTTAAGACGCCTAGACTTCAAGCAAAGGCACACGCTAAACACTTTGCTGCACTATAACAATTTCTCATTCAAAGAAGCCCCCAACCACTGCTCCCTCACAGTGACTACCGCTGCAGTAACTCGTTATTTGCGCCCAGATCTAGCAAATCGCTACATAGAGTTACAAGCTCGCTCAGCGCACCAGGCTCAAATAAGAAAAAATTATGTATGTGATGAATAATACACAGTTATACAATGAAGCCAACGGGGTGCACTGCAGAAATGATAAGCAGCAACATTCGGCCCATCCAAATAGCTTGGGCTAAAAAAAAGGAAAGCACAAACTCAAAACAACTGTTCACTAACACCATACTTAAAGGAAAAAAAAAATTGAGAAGATGGTTGCCATTCTTGCAGCGAGTTCCCGCACTGAAATGGCCGTCTTGTGGATGGCTGCATAACGTCACAATTCCTCATTTAGTACACAGTGTTCGCGGAGGCAACTCTCGTTGCACCAAAGCTCCGCCCGAGTGAAACCCTCCATAATGGTCTTCTCGCGTCTGTGTGGTGCACGTTGGCGTACTTTTCTGCAGCCGCCCTGCAGCACAGACAGAGACGGTGTGTTGGAAAAGCTGGCAGTCATATTTAGAGAAAGAATGGATTTCAGCTATTAGGGCCACCTGTCCAACATATCCCTGAGTTTCCTTCCTAACGTAATTATAATTTGCATCAGAATGCTTGCCGCCTTGTGTGGCAAGCAAGCGGCAAGCACTGTGCTCTAAGTATCTTCTATGTGTAGGCATGTCAGCTTACTTTCGGTTTATCTTGAACATTTCTGTTTCTTTCGATATCATAGTCTCGCTTTCTCCGGTTCCCCGCCTCCTCCTTAGGCGTTCACCGCTCGGTTTATAACTAGCTCGATACTTAAGGATTCAAGTTTTTATGATGCCACAATGCAAGCCCTGAGCATAGAGGAGCTTCAAGGTGTTAATAAACAAATTTCCATAAATGTCTCAGTAAGTATGAAAAGCCGTTTTCTTGTTTCATGGCCACGAGGCACTGCATGAGGAAACCTAACAAAATATTAGGCAGTGCGAAGGAAAAGACAGAAAAAATAAAAGCTTGAGCGAGTGCGTACCCTGACTCAAAACATGATGGTGAATGAGGGCTGAAGCAAGAAAATGATGTAGAGTGGATGTGCTATTAAGCGACTCAGAGGTATCGAAATCCTGGGGCCATATTTTTGGGTTGCATGAGGGCGGTTCGGCAGCCTCCGCCTTATAGTGGCGGCATGGGCTTTGTTGTGCCTTGTTTTCCTTGGCTCTCTAGTCAATGTGGACTACGTGAGCTCCAAGATTTTTGAAGGGCCGCACAAGCACATCTAAATGAATGAGAAGAAATAAAAGGGAAGTAAATAAATTTAAGGTACCTTAATTACATTACTTGTTGTGAATGCTTTTTAATTAAAGTCGGAAGTCTGCTCACTCTGCTTCTGCACACAGTCTGCACAAAATCAAGTGCAGCTGTTAACAGCCGCCGAACCCACCACTGCACTCGGCCATGCCACGATACCAGCGAACCTGCCAACTGCGCTTACACAAGGTCTCATAACGTTACGCAACCCGTCGACCAGTCAGCGCTCGGCCACGTCACGTTACTTTGTGATGTCATCACGGTCTCAACGAATAGGCCAGGTCACGTCAATTTGCGGCGTCATTACTGCTTCCACAAATAAGCGAGCTTGTTTACTAACCATGCAGCATTGTTTCCACGATCAGGCTTTTAATGGCTTTTATTGCTGCTACATTATAAGAAGTGTTTCCAGGTCCTTACCAAATTGCAGTGATCGTACTAGCGACATAAAGATCAATAACGGCTATTAATGTTGCAGATCTCCTTCTTCCCTTTTCCCTGTCCTTTTGAAACGCTTAGTCAGGACGTCCGAAATATAGTGTGGCGCCTGCGTCGGCTCGAGTTGTAATAGGTATGCTAGGTAGTAAGCTAAAAATGATACCGCAGCGGTGGCCTAGCCGTTTGAGCATCCGCCTCCCAAGCGGGAGGTGCGGGGTTCAATTTCCCGTGCTGCCGGGTACCCACCGGTGATACAATGGGTACAAGCTTTCCCCTGCCTTGTGCTTGGCTTCTTTAGGGCGAAAATGCTTGGGAAATGGGTCTCTGACCCCACCTTTAGAAAATTAAAACAAACACCTTGTGCCTCGGCACTCTTTGGCCGTAGATGCACTTGTGCCGTAAACATGACATATCATCGTCGTAGTCACCTTGATTTAATTGCTGCAGGGTTCACCCAGATCACAACGGGTGCCTGGCAAGTGCCAGCGTATTGTTGATACTAAAGCAGGCAGGGTTGAATATTTTTGTTGATTATGCTTTATAGCGGTGGCTTTTCTTAATATCAATACCCTTTTCCTGGCGGGCAGTAACTTGTCTTAGCTTGCATCTGCGGTTAAGGTAATCAGTTTCAGACTATATAATAATACCGTACGATACAGGCTACTTTCATATTTATGGCCTGTTTGGTGGCCAGTTTCATGGTCTCTTTTTTTGATGATGAAGTATGACTGAGTCCATAATTCTGACACCAACATAGACGGCCATGGGCACCTCTATCTAGGAGCGCCGTGAAGATCCCGTATATTGATATGACTTTCCGGCATAGCAACTTTTTGTTAATTTACACTAACGCCACCTATCTCGGAGTCGAGTTGTTTCATATGGCGTTACTCGCTGACTGGGCCTTTAATTTCAAGTTGAGAACACCAGTGCTTGATTCGACACGGCTGTGTCAAGGCACAGCTTTGACGCAGTGATTTCACCCTGTCACAAAAATAAGGAAACATGAAGCGCTGCCAGCTCAAATGTGAAGCGTTAGGACAAATACTGTGCCTAACTTTAGCGAATTCCTGCAGGCCTCACTTGAAGCAGAATACAATCACGAGTGAGACGAGGGGCATTGATGCGACCGCCTGCGAATGATTTGTTTTGTGGCTGACGCTTCTTGTGAAAAACTTCGTTGCTGAGAGTTATGTTTGAAAATAGATTACCAAGTCGCATAAATACCTACGCGGCAGAAAATTATTCTGCTTAGAGCTTCGTGCACAATTCCCACTTCGTGAGTTGATCATGCGTGGCGAAGGTGTTTTGAGATCAGAAAGTTGAAAAAAAAAACGAAGCGCAAGCATTCGTGTGGTTCAGCGTTCAACTGTTAAGAATTGCACTTGCTGAGAATGAAATACAGGGGATCTTTTATTTTTCTCTCTCAAGCATAAAACGGAGCTACATTCTACACGAGGAGCTAACAGAAATTTCTTAGCCACCTAGTGTGAGTCAATCAAGTGCACAAAATTCGCACAACGAGTAATTTATCCCCTGCTCAAACTCATCTCTAAATAAAATGAGCCCATAAATATCCAAACTCAGTGTATAAATAATCGCTGGTAAAGAAATATTCTTGGTAATCACTATCTTATAATTATTTTTTCCGCTCATTTGCAGGCGTTGAACTCAAAGCCTGAAGGCAGGTGTTCTATCCTTGCCAGGTGTACGAAGCAGGTTCAAAAACTTCTCACTGAAGCGGACTCGTAGCGGACAAGCCGGCTGCGCGAGATCAAAGCGAAATTTGGGGTGCAGGTGTGAAGCCACGAGACAAACTTTTGCTGAAAAAGTAGAATCGCTATTGTGACAAGCTACTCGCACATGACCTATTATATCAATAAGAATTTTCAACATAACAACACTATCCGGCAAAATATGCCTCTTGCTGACTGCACACGAATAGCAAGTACGAAGCAAATAGTCCGATTGTCTCTCTTACTTTTTCTGGGATATTTTTTTGTCTGCTGGAGTTTCTGAAAGTATTTTCAGCGTTCGAGAGAGTTCTACAGAAGACAAGCATAATGTAGCAGAATTAGTCGAGGATACGTTAGGCTCGAAGTAACGAGGTCGACCTTTCCGCAGTTTTTTTTTCGTCCAGTATTCCTTTTACACCTCGCTACATCTGGCCTCATTTCGCATGCAAATCCTTTTCTGTAAATTATCTTTCGTATATCGTTTGTTTCTTTTGCCTAAAAAATATCCACCGAACAGACTGAAAAATTTTATTATGGATACCGCGCGAAGCTTGTTACTTATCCGTACAAGTCCCGTAAATCTGCGCGCACCGCTATCCTTTTGCATTTTGGTGGGCGTCAAAATGTTTCTATTACCATTTTATTTATGCCGACTTGCTCCTCTTCCGCCATGTTCGCACCAGTGACGTAACTTTTACCCTGTAGGGCTGCGTATTTCATTTCCATTTCTTATGCACATAACCAGCACTCACATTTCCCCAGCACAGTCCATAATTTTGTATCGACTATGCAGATCTGTTTTCGTTGTCACTACTCTACATTTTTCGCACTGCCGGGTTTTTATTCAATTATGCCTACCAGTGAAGCAATTACGGTAGAAAAAAATCGTGCCTTCTTATGCGCTCCATTTTTGTCATCCTTATCTCTACTAACGCTAGATTAAGCCTGCTCCGTTTGTTAGAGCTGACCATTCTTGTTCTTTTTGCCTCATTTGTTAGTGCTTTACGAACGGAGAGCACACACATCCAGGCCACTGGCTATGTGAAAGCGTTTTGAGACTCAAGAATGTCAAGGAGTTCACTAGATTCAGGCACGAAGGTTAGCCTGATGTTCAAAACGCTTTCAAAAGTCTTGGCGAGGCAGCTGGTAAGAACTCTTGATCCATAACTACCAGCGGATGTTGGGTGCTTTCCATGTTTAAGGAATGACACTATAAAGGCTTTTTTCCAGGCTTCCGGAATTTTTCCTATTATCAAAATTTTGTTGAAAATTTTCAAAAGTAAAGATTCGGAATGATGTGCCAACATTTCGTAATGTATTTAATCAGGGCCTAGAGCTGTCTGTGTGCTGGCAGATAACACTCCGTTTATTTCTTGGATTGTAATTAATTTATTGCATGCTTCAGTTCTGCTACCACTCGTTGGAAGTCTATTGTAGCGATAGCTACCTCACGGTAGCATTTCGAGCATTCAGCGTGGCGGCGCCGCTACCCCGTGGCCGCCACGCTGTCACGTGGTTGGTCACGTGGTGCTGAGCAGCTTCCAGCGGCGCGGCGCCGTGGCTGATCACGTGGTTCGTCACCTTGTGGGTCACGTGACCAGCCACGTGGTGCGGAGCAGTTGCTGCTGCCGGCGGTGCGGCGCGCCAGCGAAACCGAGCTGCCACAGCTGTGCGCATGCGTCGTGTCAAGTGGGACGAAGATGAAGAAGGAACGCCCAGTGAAACGGAGCGACGAAAGACTGACTTTGCAATTCAACTGAGCAAGTTCCACTCGGCCAGCTGTAGCTATCGCGTCACTCCAGTTTTAACCAGAGCTAAACCACCGCCAATTTTTTTCTAAGCTTTGGTTTTGTACTCTAGAAATGATTCTGTGTAGTGGGCGGAACTGAAAACACTTGAGAAATGTTCACCCCGGATATTTGCTTGTTCCGCTATACTTGTTTGTGTATCGGGGCTGTAAGAAAAGGAATTGTGAAACCAAGTTTACAATCTATTTTGCTCTGCCACATTCGTTGCAAAGTGCAATGAAGCCTGAATAGATCTGAATCAGTAAGATTTTTACGTATTAATGTCCACTTGAAATAGGCTAGCATTTAAAAAAAGCAAATAAAAGCGAAAAATTGGCAGCAATAGCAGGACCTCTCGGCATCGTCCTTTAAACCCCTATTGGGCAGAGAGGAACAAAAATCATTTCTCTCCCCTTTCTGTGAGGTCCACGTGACTACAGATGGCATTTTTCAAGACCGAAGCACGCGTCTCTTTTGGCTCCGGCCTAACTTGGCGATACTCCTTGTTGGGAACCAGGTGAACGTAGGAGTTCAGCAAACAAGGAATTGGGAACGTGTCGTTAGGCGAACGTTCAATATTGGAATGCGTAAACTTCAGAAGCCATTTATCTCAAACGAAAATTTAGAATCTCATTGATCATCTCTAGAATTTCTGTGAAACGACTGCGAGCGCTGTCATTCCAAACATACCCGTTTTCTCGATTCGAAGTGCGAGCATGTGTTATGCAGGCTCAGACAATCGGCTGGTCTAAAGAGAATGCATTTGGTTGCTGCTTGTGCCAAACAGAGCCATTGGATTCCATTTCTCCAGCATTAGCGAACCCCTGGCACGTCTCTCGTTTTATATTAGGGGGCTAGAGAGAGAAATTAGTTTTTTGAGAAAAAGCATCTGTGTCACTTGCCTGCGCATATATCTAACGCACTGCGACAGAACAAATGAAACAGGTAGCTAAAGTTGGAAGAGAGAAAGCGGCGTCGTAGTGCAATGCGTCAGATAAATTTTCAACACCGAGGTTTATTGACATGCACTGACATCGCCCAGTACATGGCCGTCTTGCATTGCGCCTTCATTGAAATGAGGCAGCCGCAGCTGGCATTGAATGCGCGTCCCTGGGCTTGCCGCCAAAGCCGGAGCTGACCCGGCGCGCCATGCACCCCTTTACGGCCTCCGCAAAGTCGGTGGCATGGCGCGCAAAATGCAACGCATTCTGCGTTCGGGTAATTAACCAGCGTCGGCCCGCACCACTAATCAAGCTGTAACACTGCCTACGCACCCTTGTCGCGCCACTGCTCACACCGCCTATGCACTCGAACATTTGCCAGAAAGCATGTGTTTAGCTTGCTGTATACTTCGGAAAGTCGTGTACGTGATTTTTGTCCAGCCGCCTGAGCATGCTCCTGCTAATATTATTTTCCGTCGTTCACATGTAAGAGGCTTGCTCTCTTGTGGCCCTGAGTCGCACTTCTTGTAATATCCGCACCCTTGAAGCCTTCGTCCCCACAAAATTCAACAGCAAGAGGCGAAGATCCACCTCTGTGGTTGGCGTGTAACACTTCGGGCATGTGCTGGATCATGCAGATGGCACTCCAGGTACTGAAGCTGTGCGTACATATCAAAGTTTTATATACTGTTTAAAGGCTGCGCTTTTTCAATCACCTGGAGGCGATTTTCATCTGAATAGGGCATAACTGGCGATCGCAACGTAATGAGAAGTATTTGACGGGAGCTTACCTATGGCGTACCATAGGCTGTCGGCGGTAGAGCGCTATGCCGCGGAGTGGGATCACAGCTGTTACGGCTGCATTGGGTATCTTTAACGTGTACTGTCATCGTAAAGCCCATCCATGGGCTCTTTTAAGAAGCGAAACGCAAAAAGACGCCCGTTTTCTCAGCGATGTTATTGAAGGTTAAAGGTCTCCATGTGATCTAAATTATTCTAGAGTCCTCCACTGCGGAACATTTCTCTCTTTCCTCTTTCACTCCCACCCTTCTCCCGTCCCTCAAGGTGCGGTTGTGGTATCCACCGTGAAGTGAGACAGTTACTACGCCATTTCCTTTCCGCAATTGTCACTAATTATTATTGTTCATTACTGAAAGTGAAATGCAAAAAGAAAATAAGGGCTATCTCTTTGTCTAGAAGTGCAAGCACCAAAGTTACTAGTGCTTTGACTGCTAATCGGGAAGGGGCGCATGCGGAAAACTGCCCACTGCGCATATTTCCGGCTCAACGGATTTATTTGTTTCATCAGCACCCAATAAAGGCCAAATAGATGCAAAATTTTTTGGATTTTGGCAATGCATTTCACAAAGTTCCTCATGATAAACTAATTTTTAAAATGAAAGAAGTTGGCATTCCTCATATTTTAGTAACATGGATTACTGCACACTTCAAAGACCGCAAACACTTTATTGAAGTGGGTAGACAACGTTCTGGCACTCTTCTAGTTTCATCTGGTGTTCCCCAAGGAAGTGTTTTGGGCACTCGGCTTTTACTTTTGTATGTCAATAATATTGTTCAAGTTGTTAACCCACCAGTGCATATTCGATTGTTTGCTGACGATTGCATTTCATACCGAGAAATTACAAATAAGGAAGATCAAAGTGACCTCAACAATTCTTTTAACAACGTTTTGGAATGGTGCGACCGATGGGGCAAGATTCTGAAGGCTGGTAAAATTGTTTATATGCCGATAACAATAAACGCTATATGTCATAGCGGCACATATAAATTAGGCTCTCTCCCTCTTCAACAAGCCTCCAACTACAAATATCTAGGATTAACCATAAGTAGCAACCAATCGTGGAACTTGCACATAAACAATATCCGCTCTGCTGAATTTCTAAAATTGTTGTGCTTAAGACATAATCTAAAAAATGCCCCTTCAAGCATTAAGCTACTTTGTTATCCTTCAATAATTAGACCTAAGTTCGAATATGCTTGCATAGTGTGGGACCCGTATACTAATTCTAACGTAAGAATCTGGAAAGAATACAGGGAAGAGCTGTCAGGTTTATTTTTAATAAATATGCAAATGACTGACTCTCCACACACTCTAATGGGGATTAATAGAATGAAACCACTTGAACATCCAAGAAAAGAGCTTAGAATAGACTTTATTTCTCTCTTATTACATAACAAACTTGGTTTGGATCCCTTATCATACTTAACGCCAGCACCAACCACAGAAACGCCTCAACACCATCCTAGTTCTCTAACCCTTATATTCGCTAGAACAGACACTTACAGGTTTTGTTCTTTCCACGCATAACATCAGATTAGAATTAGCTAACTAAACCATTGTCCCATGAGTTTTAACCAATCAGTGCTATATTGTTTTTTTTAAGTGTTGCGTTTTTTGTGGTTTGATTGACTTGTTCGCCCACTCTGCTTGGTCTCAGTGTCCGCAGTATTTTGTAAATCGATAAATAAAGGCGAAGACTTTAGGTAGAGATAGCATATATGCTACATAATCGTTACTGTGCCGTCAGTGCTTATTACAGGCGTAGCGAAATTAGTCCATAACACTATAGTAACAACACTGGATATTTATGCATGACAACAAAAAGCACAGGACACAAACATTCTTGTAATGACGAAATCCTTGCATAATGATCCACAAATCAGACAGCGAACTGTTAATCCATCTATCACATGGTAAATGCTTTGAAGGGAAGAAATATGGTTAACATACTTGGTATATAACGACGCCTGTGCTACTTTCTTATCTACACCGCGTATAACCTTGTACCGTGGTCGAATATCACCTTATTTATGCCATGACAACATAACCAGCCTGCGACGTACCATTCGACCTCCAAAAAAAAAATCAGAGTAAGAGGTCCGGAGAGACCAACGAAGACCTAAATTCAAAGTAAAGGAGTTTACTTCAAAGGTGATAAAGAGGGAAGCTCCTCTTAATGGAAAGTTCCCGCGCTCGAGAGCGATGTAGTCGAGATATTAGCCCGCTCCTTCCTAGCAGTGGACAAATTATCCCGGAAAAACCCGCCCTAACCTGGTCGCCAGTTTCTGCAGCACACATGCATAGCCTCTCCTTTTCCATTCGCTGTCTGCACGTAGCAGCACAGGGCTTGACGATCACAGCACGTACCGGTGCCCCCCGGTCATCGCAAGGAAATTAGTTTAGGAAGGTTTTGCTCCAGCGGCTCTGCTTCCAAAAAACTCTACTCAACGAAGGACAGAACTTCGAGTACCACTCATAGCACTCGGGTTTGTAGAGAATGAGTGTGTGCCCGAAATTCGCGAGCAGTTGCACAGAGAGAGTTCCATGCAGTGAGATCAAAGCTACATCAGTACAATTTTCACCACCTGAAGGAAGATGAGGGTTCCTGCACCGTTCTAACGAAATGTGTTTTAAGTCTGTCTCGTAAACAAGGGCTCTATTTATGGCTTGATGAAGTTTGCGAAAGAAGCGAAAAAAAACATTATTCTTATTTCTGTTGTCACTTCTTTCTCTTAATATTAGGAAAAACTGTGAATTGCGGCAGGGATGACATATACAGCAAATCTATTATAAGAATTTACCGAGCGGTAGCTAAAGGCAAGAAAGACCTCTGCTACGTGCCTTAGTTCTGTTTTATGTCGTTTAGCAGCCATTGATGAGTTCACTTGGACAGGACATTAAAACACTTCAATAATTGAATGTTGCGGGAGCTACTCCGAAAGGGTTAACGGTGGTTACCTACTGGCGTTAAACCTGAGCCCAAAACTCTCAGCAAATGCATAATAACAAGCTGCCACAAGTTGTTCACTAAACACGTGAAGGAACTGTTCCACCCTTAGTACGCATCGTAAGAAGCTGATGCGGCTGAAAGAAACATTGCGCTGCATATGCCTTTAAAGATAAAACTTGGCAAAGTAAACGCACTCGGTAAAACATGCAGGCTCCACACAATGTGGTAAAAATATCGTGCAAAAGGGGTGACATTTTCAACGCAGCATAGATACGAAAAATGCCGAAGACAAAAAAAAATCAGAAGATTAATTCTGAATCGAAGTGCGTGTTCGAAGTGTGCATGCGCGTCCAGAAATTCGGGTCAGAAAAAAAAAGAAGTAATTAACGTCGGAAGCTAGTGAGTCCATGAGTACGCGGTCTCGCTGTGTTGGGAAGCCGCCAGGCGACAAGAAAACGCACTTTGGACGTGATAGACTCGCTTGCTTCGCGCGGACGTTAACCGAAGGCGCTAGCTGATCACAAAGTGAGCCCTCACACGCTCCATACGTTCTTTCTCCCTCTCCTTTGCGTGCCCTACCAGCTTCTGCCTTCGAACCGGACTCTCATCGGAACGCTGGACGCGAGACTTTGCAGGGTAGGGAAGATTATTCGCGGGTCACGACTTATTGCAGCTCGGGCTCTCCTTCGGGCACCCTGCATTTCCGCGAGGCGTGCTTCGTCTTCGGAAACATTCCCGGAAACGCGACGATGGGACTCCGCTTTGAGGGAAACCAGAGGCATCCGGGGCAATAATGGGTGCCGTGCGATGTAAGGAGGTCATTACCGCGGTTGAAGATACGCGATGCATTCTCTCCTTTTTTTTCTTAACTTTTCTATCTTAGCACGGTAATTCACCACTACCTGCACTTCTCTGAATGCCAGTCTAGGATTTGTTTGAAAGTAAATTTTCTGAAAATAACTGATTATGCGATACCTTTAAAGAGATGTTAAGTGGGGATTTTCACGCGGTTTTTTATCACGTCTGCTCAAAGTCGACGTCCACAACAGGCGATAATTTTTTGTTCAGGAAAAAAGGGCAGAGCAGAATGTTGATTACTGCGCCTTTTTCTACGTATAGAAAGTTTTGAGTTGGCTAACCTACACTCACCACTATTTTCATAATCCCAGAAGAGAAAAAATATGCAGCGCAAAAAAAGCACGGACGTCCAAGCGTTTTTTTTGCTCTGCATATCTTCCTGTTCTGTGATGAACCAACAGGCCCAAATTACCACCCTTCATCAGTTCCATAATCCCTACGCTATATGGGTGCGACTGTTACTTTGAGCCAGTTTGGTTTTCTGCTGGAAGTCAACTGCAGTCAGATAAAAATCAACAGTATTTTCTATACCCATTTAGAGACAGCTATAGTGTGACAGATTTTGGGAACGGACGGGCGGGCAACCATAAGCCATTAAAGGCTTTCGCCTTAAAACAGCGACCGTGGAGATTAGTGACAGCGATATCAAGGTCGAAATACCAATCAGCTCTTCTAGTCGACCGTCGGGCGCCCGTTAATCGCGATGTAGTGAAATCGACGTCAGGAGCACAGCATGGCGTCCGGACCCAAACACACCTGGGGGCCTATTCTCGACAATTCGCCATTTTGTACAAATCGTGACGTAGGCGTGGCGTGACCATCAAGGCGGTGCCAGGTTGCGTAACCACAGAATCTGATTAAGTGAAATGAAAAAAAGTAAAAACTCATCTAGAGATAAATACCGCCGTCTGCTACTATTGGCACCAAGTACGAAACAGAACGCCGCTCCGAGAGCTTGCGCTGAGCCTCTGCGTTGAAATCTTCGGTGCATACGCGTCGAGGGGCAGTGCGAGGGAGTGAAATATGTTGCGGCCTCTTGCGTATCACGTAGGACGTCCGGCAAAAGCTGGGTAGAGACCAGGTGAGGCTCAGTGCGAAAGACTCGCACGTTGGTTGTTAAAAGACTCATCGAGTTCGATGCGGCGGTGCGAGCGAGGGCGCAACCTAGAAGACTTTTCAGTCGAGGTGAACTGATGGCGTACCTGCGAGGCACGAGCAACGTCACACGCTTGCGTACTTTTGTGCAGAGAAGCTGGTGAACTTCTGTAACGAGGCCAGGATATTCGTAATTATGAATATAATTACGAATAATGGCGTACGTGCCGAATGGGAGCGGAAAGTGAAAGTTTTGGCCTGTATGCTGCCTTTGTGGCATTGCTCCTCATAACGATCGACGACAGCTTCACACATTCGCTTAGCAGCCACCGTTGAATGCGGGAACTGAAACATTTAAGGCACTTTTCTAGGCAAAAAGTAATCTCGCCCGGGACAGGAAAGGAAACAGCCAGAGCTAGATTCTTGGAGTTGTGCCGCCACTGCTGAAAAGGCGCCCGAAGCGGCGCCTAAATTTGCTCAGGCCAGCAGTCCCTCCCCGTGGAGAACGCTCGCTCTCTTCTTGGCGTTGTAAACTCTGCGGCAACCCGCTGTTTCCTAGGCGCCGCGTGAGCTACCGTCAGGTCAGCAAGAGTGCTAAAGCTTTTAATCGCTACGTATCGTCTTTAGCGGAGGGCGGGGTGCAGCGGAGTTTTATTTCTGTGTGCGCTTGGAAGGCCTCTACGATGTGTTTAGTGCTGAAATTCATGCTTAGTAATGCAAGCCAGTGTGTACAATTTAGGCAACGCGTTGCACCAGACTCTGTTGTTGGTCAAGTTTGCATGCACCTGCGCACGAAACAAAACTGCAAAACGCGGAATTTTAGAGTGAATCTCAAGAAGAACGCATCGAGTGCGCATCTCTTATCATCAACTTAAATGTGCAAAGCAGAGAAAAAAAAGAATTATTTTCTGGCATAAATAAAAAACAACATTAAGCAAAGCGAAATGACCCCCCCCCCCCCCCCACAGCCTAATTTCAATAGAGCGTACCCTCACAACATTCAGTGATGTACTCATATTTTGCTTCGTAAGCCTGCATTCATGCATGCATGCATTCAAGCATGCACTTTTGTGGTGTGCGTGGCACTTATATTACTTCCTAAAAATGAAAAATTCTGTCAGAAGTGTTGCTTCCTTTTTCCTTCCTGGAAAGGCATAAATTTTTTCGATTTGTTCAAGTGAATGCGTAGCACATACCACAACCACACAGAGGCAGCTGCACTGTACATGCGCTGCAAGTGCTCACAACTTTCTATGAGGTGGAGCAAAATTGTTTTCTTGAGCACTCACAGGCCGCCTCACCTCCATTGCTGTCCACACAAGCAACATGAGTCAGATAGCGTCTTGACGTTTCTTCGTTGTAGAATAACCGTTATGCAGCTACCATAAAATCAAGCAGCTGCTTTTGATGCCTAATAAAGTACAACACAGCAAGCTTCCGTGTAAGAGAGAGATATATGCCAGAAAAGGTGGAAAGGTCGGATACAGAAAAGCCTCTTCACCTGTTTTCCACAAAGGGGCAGGGGAGGAACATAGAGGTAAAGAGTAAATATCGGTGGTGACGCCATATTACAGTGAGACACATGCACTGTGCAAGATACTTGCTTTATTTGCTTGGTTTTATGGAGTTTATGATCCCAAAGCGACTCAGGCTATGAGAGATGCTGTAGTAGGGAGCTCTCGATAATTTCGACCCCCTCGGGTTCTTTGCCGTGAACTGGCATCGCACAGTACACGGGCCTCTACCGCTGCGTCTTTCGGGTCAGCAGCCAACCAACATAACCAATGAGCCACGGCGGCCGCTTTATTTGTGTGATGAGATAAATTGTTAATTTAATGTTCATGTTTGCACACTCATTACATAGTACACGTTACACAAAGCCTGAACATGTGTTTTGGGGCCATGCATTTCGGCTGGTCTTGCACGCAGTTTTTAAAGAGACAACTAAGTGGAACCATGAGCCGATCAAAAAAAAGACCTGAAGGAGAACAAAAACATGACAGTAAACTTACGAGCACTACAGACAAGGAGTAAATTAATTTATTTCTATACTCTGAAGTCCCGGAGGCATACAAAGAAGAGTGTGGGAACATATAAAATTGATAACCGCTTTTCCGAATTTAATACAGCCAGATATTGCAGCAATAGAGGCAGGAACATGGCAGGAAAAGCACAAGCTTACGATTAGACAGAAAATAGGCAAGGCATCCAAGGTTGATGTGGCCCACAGGAAAATATATGGGAGGCACCATTGTAGACAGTGGTAGTGTTCTGGTTAGGATACTATTAAGATAAAGTCTCTAGGATGCACAAAAAGCAATCTTGCCAGCTACGGTAGCCTCTGGCTTTCAATGTTTTCTGTAGGATTTTTATTGTGTGCACCACGTAATATATAATCATGATAATTAATAAACCACCAGAAATTGTTCAACACAAAATAAATTATCCTCCCAGCAACATACAATACACAGCTTAAAGGAGATATCAGACGTAGGAATTGCAACGATACGGTGCATGTACACCCCTATGTGAAGACTTCACGCCACAGGGTTCACTTTTTACCTGTGTAGTGGAGTACTATTAAAGGCACCCATCATGCTGTAAACTTCTGCAATCTGAGGAAAACCCTTGTATTAGCCTTTCAAGGCCCTTTAAGCTTCAAGGACACTGAGTTTTGCACTTTGGGGATCAAAAGCAAACCATGTGGTCTGAAGACTTTTGAATACAACCCTGCAATTCATTACAATTGAAGGCAGCTGGCGCACCATTAAAAACCAAAAAAGAAATGCCAAATACGAAGCAGAACAAGCGTTCCAATTTTTGATCTAGGTATTGTTTACAAATATACATCCTGGAGCAGTTGCTATGTTGTTGTAGTCTACCAGAAAAATGTGGGCTGCAACCACAAAAAGCACCCTATTTAGAGGACGATGGATGCTAAATGGGATTGAAATAAATAAATCAGCGACAACTAAAGCAATGCCTGAGAAAAAGGAGTTCGCAATGTACGCAGTTGTGCGCAAAGTGCCCTAAAGTGTTGAATGCAATTTTCTCGTACATTTATTTTTGCGAACATCAGCATAGCAACACCTACACAGATAATCGTACACAGAGGTGGGATTAGACATAGGTTACACTGACAGAGTTAATCGCATGGAAAGGCTCGAGTACTGTGTAAAGTAGAGGATAAACTGGTGATCAGGATATATGTAAGTGAAACTGGTGCATTTTATTGACTAAACAAATTAGCTGTAATACAATGGTAGAGAAAACCGCAATATATTAGTAGCAATTAAGAGCACTGGAAGATATACTGCACAAAATTTGAGCCCCCTGGAATATTAGCTTGTTCTAAAAAAAATAATTTCTTTGCTGCCAATTTGCTTTTGAAGCTCAAGCAAAATTTCGGAGCAAGCCAGCTGTAGAACAAACTTCATTTCTGCTAAATATCCCAACAAACACATTTGTTTTTGATACACAATAAAATTTCATTACTGCGGCAGGACATGTGATGGCAATGACGATAATGAGCCAATTGCTGCTGCCACAAAGCAAAAGTTGTAAAAGCCCGCACACATCAGGGTCACAAAGGCAGATTTCTCCGGCAACAAGACAAGTTGCAAAGTGTAAAAGAAGTGTGATGTGGTATATGTGCGAATTGATAATGCCTATTTCACGAAGTGGCAAATCCAGTAGATTCATGTGTTGAATAAAAAATAGCAATGCGTCCATTGATGCCGAACTCATACCAAAGGAACATAGGGTGAACAGAGTGTCTGGAATTTTTGCCAAATTCGCCTAACGGCTTTAGCAGCAGCCAAGATGCAAAGTGCCAGCAAAAAGGTTGGTAAAAGCGGGGCGTTACACAGCGAGACTGGTAGAACCAGCAGACAGCTGCCTTGTCTTTCATTCATAAAAGCTTTGCAGATGGCAAACATGAGAGTGTTGCCTCACTTTTTTGCTCAGAGGAAAACTAGCGGATTGCTGTATCACTACACATAGCATTTAAAAGCAACAGTAGAAAACAGGCACATAGGCAAAGAAATGTCTGGAGACAAAGCTTGTTTTGCTCTGTGAGCACACACAAATAACACATTAGGGGCCCCTTATCGGACGAACAGTTGCCTACAAAATCAGACTGCTCCTTGAGAAAGATGTGATAAGTGACTGCATGCACATCCCTATGTTTAGTGCATGTCAAAAAATTTCATTGAAGCAGATAATCCCTTCACGGAGCACAACCTTTTAACAAAAAACCAGAGAGGTACTGGTTCAAAGCTCTGGTGGCAGGAGAAAAACATTTTGGTGACTTCCTCTGTTTCACTGCATTAAAGCACCAACATGCACATTCTGCATAAAGAGAGCACACAGCAATGCAGTACGTCAAGAACTGGCAACTCTTCAGTAGCGTTAAAGCATGTGTTTAAGCACACATCCGACCAATTTGCAGGTGGTAGGAGAAAAGTGCTTCGGACACTTTCCGTCACGTGAAGAACTGCAGCACTATAGAAAAGCCTAGTCTACACAACAATCCTACCTGTCGTTACACACTCTAGTGGCGAAGTGAAAGTAATATTTGGTCCTGTTTAAAGACCAGCACAAAAGTCATAGACTTAAACAGCTTTCTTGCTTTGTGCAACAAAACATGAAGCATAAAAAATGTTCACATAGACTGATCATAGCATGACTACATGCGAAAATTATCGCAGTGAGTCCTGCAGCTGAGTGTGCATGCATGCAATGTGTCGCACAGTGCAAGTTGTGATCACCATTGAAAAGAATCCTGTTCTATATGTACAGCACTTGACACCTGCGAAGACATCCAATGCAACCCTTCCAAAGAACGATTCTTTGCTTCAGGAGCACTCTAGCTGAGAGGTTAAGGATGTTGAACCTTGCCGCAGTTTTCCCCAACACATGACAGCATAGGAGTGATGCATCAAAGAGGCACAATATACACACTGTCACCTAGAAGGCAATCAACACTGTCTTTAGTGCGGGAGCTTGAGTGCCGTGCAAGGTTCATACACACAAGAGAAAATACTTTCAATTACGTGACATCACAGGGCTGTAAAAATCAAACTAAAGTTTCACGTATGACTGTAAAACTAGTCTCCGAATAAAGCGCTTTTGTAACAGTTAAAATTTATTGGTCATCTCTATCAAAATGATGGAGGAAGTAAAACAGAACTGTGAAAACAGCTTGATTACAGCCTTACCCCACAAAATGCAAACATCAGGCTCTTGGTGCTTGGTGGCAGATGTACCAGACTAATGGGTATAAATAATTATTACATATTTATTTTTATTGTGTTGCAGTGAAGACAACTTCTACAAGGCACATTGTAGGGGAAGGACCAAGGTAAACTTTACCTCAGGATATTTCACTGGATTAAAATCTCACATTACGAATGCTTTTGCAACAGCATTTATCAGAATGCAGATGCCAAGCCATTGTGTTTGTGTGCAACGAAAAAAAAACCATAGACATGCAGACGCCCTACGAGTCAACCACACCCACATATTGTAGTAATCCGAAAACTCGTTGTGTGTTTTGCTTTACAGACAAGACTATTTTGAAATGCTGTTTTTATTTACACATGACTTCCTCGCTCAGTAGGCTACAAATAATTGTACCTTGAGATTCATAGCTGTTTGCAAGTGATCAAAAAAGGGTATGAACATGAGGGACTTGTTATGACACACCTGAAAAAATCCACCAGCCATCAGTAAGAATTACCTTGCATTCAGCCATCTGAAGAAAGGCAACAGCAATTTTTCGTTCCTGTTTCTCTTACCTCATCGATTCTCGAGACCATGTACCTGGCACATGTACGCTGCCTTGCTGACACTGCTGTCTTCGGAAACTGCCCTTATGCACAAAGACTCTGATGCACACATATGATTCACTGATGAGCACAGTCCCGCCGACAAGCCGAACACATTCTGGAAGCACGTTGCTCAGCCTGCAGGCAACCTTTGGCGCCACCCTCTCGTCACTCACGCAATTGAATATCAGGCCAGTGACAGCGTGTAAATAGAGGCACACACTGAACTAATTGGTGCCCAGATGTTCACAGCTACCGATCGCGTCTTGAAACACACAGGATCAGAGTAACGACCGGAGCATCTACAATCCAATGTTTATGGCAGACCAAGGTGCTCACGAGCTTCAGCTTGCCGCAATGCTTCTTGCACAGCCACCACACCATATATCACTGGCCAGGCCGTCACACTCACGAACCGTGCAGTCCTTCGAAAACACTGAGGCGCACTCACAAATTCCTCGCTTCTCGCAGCCCATGCTAACGAACAACAGCTACGGACGCCGCCATATCCGCGCTGTAACAACCGCGACCGCGCAGACCGATAATTTTTAGCACGACAAAAGCGTTTGAAACGGGGGAGCAGCTAGAGCCCTCGCGCGGGTGTAAATTTACGCTCTGATAAATAATGGACTAAAAGTTGCTGATTTAGGAGGTACCAATACGGCGCCATTTAAATGCTTCTAATTTCAAAGCAAAGATGTTTCTGAGCAGTATATTACTTTAAGCGCCTACCAAACAACGGTGAGCTAACAGCCGTATAAATCAGTGTGGTCATAATTCGACCACCTTGCGGCCGTCCCAAATTATGGCGGCCAAACGCGGTATTTTTCAGCAATGGCAGCATTTCCTTTGCGTCACTAAAAGTCATTTTGACATCACTTCATAATGATCGCGTAACAGTGCTGACAGCCAATAAGATTTCAGAAGTGGTCCTTCTCAGTACGCAGCTATTTTCTGCAAACTGCTAAATCGAACGCAAGTGCTTTCTTCCCTGCCAGCTGTAGCTTCGTTTTTCCTCCACAAACACTTAAAATTACCAACCAGGCACTAAGTATAACTGTGCTAAAAATCAGTCTTCAAGGTGACGTCATTTTTACGTCCCAGCAGAAAGCGATTTCGAAGCTTGATGGTTGCGCGCCACAAATTTGAAACTCGTGACTTGCATATGATCGTCCTCTTAGCCAATCAGAGAAACAATATGGCGCCGAACGTCGGCCATGCGCGTCGAGAATAGGCCCCCAGCTTCTAGACGCCAGAGGTGAAACCCGGACTGGCGACTAGCAACACTGCTTAGTGTTTCAGCCTGCATGTCGCTATCGCGAAACTGTGCTCCCTGTTTTCTACACAGAACGAGGTTAGGTCGCTAGTGCTATATATTCATTTTTGGGAGTCCACGCCATTACTTTTGCCCCGTTACATAAGCCGCACCATAAAGCGCCGCTCCATTCACTTGTTCCTCGTTTTGAAGCGCTGTTGTCGCTACCGTCGAACTTATTGTTATGAGGATTTCAGTGCGGACGCACTCATACGGTCACCAACACCGACCAAGAATATTGTCACCGTACGAACGTTCACCGTACGTACGTCCGTAAGTACGGTCTTGAGCCGTTGTCTGGCAACCCGAGTTACTACCCGAGCTTACCCGAGTAACTCGGGTAATGTTAATAGGTATGTTAATAGGAGCATCGCGCCAGCTGAGCGAGCGGTAGCTCGGAAAGACCAACATAAGTTGCACAATACCTACCGGTGGCTGTGATAGAAACCGCCGCCTGCCTGTGCAGCGGCACATCTATTAACCGTTGTGCCAGTACGCTGGTAGTGGTATGAGGACTCGCCGCCATCTGTGATTGTTAAGTGGAGAATGACCAATTCGTCATATATGAGCATTAACCCACTAAAGATACCACGTCATACCCCTAAGGAGGAGCTTAAGCTCCCCCTAACACTTGGAGAACCAACGCCTGCTTTCGCATGTCTACTTGGTTTATCACGTTAAATGTAATTTCAAGCTGAAATAAAAATAAATACTTCTCGCTGGGACGTTTTCAAGGCATTCTACAATTTTGCACCAGACATCTCGTCCAAGACGCAATAGCTAAAAAGTTATTTTTTCAAATTTTTATTGAACTGAACGAAATGAATACGTGCGTTGACAAAGCAGATACAGTGGTCAACAGCACGGTAAAAGTTGCGCTTACATATTGTACCACTGCATAATTTTCAAACTTGATTAAATTTAGCTGGGACACCTTATATATGCTTTGAAAACCTAAAGGCACTACTGTGTCTAGCGGAAAGCTGTTCGATATCTACCGTGATACAATGTCTATGTTACTGTATACGTCGTGTACTAATTTTGCATTTCTTTGTCCTGTAGCTGTCATCGAACAAGCTTCTTATTGAGGCAGCCGTAGCAGCTGCTTCCTTGAGCCCGAAATGCGGCCCTCTCTATTCCTTTCTCCCAAGTGTGTCGGCAGTGTTTAGTGTTACTCGCACAATATATAGCAGTACACGACTGCTTCACACTCGCCTTCGCCTTCCTCGCCATCCCGGAAAACCCGCCGCTGGCGAGATTATGAAGCCGTCGGTAACGAACTCAACGGCGGTCTTTACATCAGCTACACTGCAGCTGTTCACCCGCCCGCCTGCCAACAGAAGAGCGAAGTGTGCTGCTGTCGCAGTGCTACGCGCTTATTTCGCCCAGATTTACAGCGTCGTAAAGAAAGAGTCCGACGCAGAAGTGCAGGTGCGTTTGGATTGTGAGTGCGAAGGTGGCGACCTTGGCGTGGTTTTGGGGAAGCTGAGAGGACACACGAGTGCACAAGAAGGACAAGACATGCGTGGAGAGCGCTGTGACTATGGTAGCATTATTCGTTCTCGACAATCTTAGCTGCTGCTTTTTGCACCCTTTGGCCAGTGTTGCGAACAATGAAGAATAATAGGCTAACAATGAAGAATAATAGGCACGAAAGCTAGCGCGTAAATGAAATGCTTCCGCCGTGTAGAGTACTACATAGCGCACTGGGTACCTGAGGATTGCTCTCCTTGTTCCCTCCTGTGTGAGAGCGAAGACGACAGATCGATGATGTAGCGTGCTTAGGTGGCGGCAAAGGAGTTGACGACGGCAGCAGAAGCAGCCAGACACCACTCCTCGTCCTACAATTGCAGTGCAGATCGCTTTCTTTGCACGTATGATCAGTTTCACGTACGCCTGTTCGTTCTGCTGCTCTGCATAAGATTTGTCAGTACTTAATGGTGTACAACTTCTATTGGCCCTGTGTCAACAAACTTTATATTTTAAGTTTTCCTATATTCTTTTTCTCTTGTATTTGCTTCGTTATGTTATGTGCTTTGGCTTTTCTTCTTCCGTCATTTCATACTTCTTTCATGCCAGTGTCCTTTCCTCGGAGCTAGGAGTACACTCAGCTGTCCTCTCGTTTGAATGCGTATACTCATTTTCATTTTCTCAAAGCCCTAGGGCACCTAAGGAAAGATTTGGCTTGTGCCGGTGCCTCTTATGGTGCTGCTATTATTACCTTTGAAATTTTGCTGACAACCTATGGCTGAGCTTTACTTACACGTTGGTCGGCTTGCTTTAGTCGAATTATTCATTGCAATGCCCGTTGTTTTTTGATGATGTAACGTGGCGATCATGTCGATGCCTGTCGTTGTCAAGCGCCCTTGCACAACTCATGGCCTCTCTCTTCTTCAGTACTCTAAATCTCCTCTGCTTGCGTATTCATACCCCTTTTATTTATTTATTTTTGGTTGCACTTAATGAGTAGGCTTCTCCTTCGCTGGAAAAAGAAATTTCAAATTTCTTTCTGCCTGCCTTAGTTCCTGCCCTCAACATAAACATTCATTAGTTCATCCATTCAATGTCCGCCCAGGCCCCTTCCTTTCGACTCCGGTCTTTTATTTGTTCCTGGTGATCTGTCTTTGGACCCAGTAGTTTTAACTTCGCCTCAAAGAAGGCAGAACAGCTTCTCAGTCTCATTCTTTGTCTGTAACTTTTATCAGTTACGGCAAGTAAATATTACTGTTATTGCTTTGCTGGACTTAACTGTTTTAATATCGTTAACACTAAACTAAGCTTTGGAACCTTCCCTTACTATACAGTGTGCGATTGGTAGCAAAATTGCCTTGTCAAGGTAATTTTACATGCGAAAATTATTTAACGCAGGTCACAAGCTCATAGACTTTATTATTCCTTTGACTTCGTGTTTTCTCGTTATACGGACCCTCCTGCTTTTCTCGCTCTGTTCGGTTCTCTCCTCCAATTCGCTTTTCTAGTATCACCACCGAATGCCTTGCTCAGAATTTCCTTAATTTATTTCAAACACAACAGCCTGTTCTTCTTCTCAGTGCATTGAGCGAGCGACCGAGCTAGTCACGCCCAGCATTCTTTTCAGGCTCACTTTCTACATTTTCTTTCAATTGCTTCATTTTTTTTCTCTACATCTTTTTAGGCGCCCGCGTATCGCCCCATATTTGTTTCTTTTTGATTAGTCGCCTTCTTGTAGCCTCACTGGCTGTCTGCGCGGTGAGTTCACTGAGGCCACTGTGCAGTTTTTCTTTTTTGCAGTCACACACCACGCCATACACGGACCGCGCCGTGTCTACGCACGTGTGGCCCGCGAATACTTGAAACGCCTTTATTCTGAGGGAGGAGAGAGGAGGGGTGACTAATTATTTTTCTGGGGGAGGAGAGAGGAGGGGAGACTAATGAGCATACTAATGTACCTTGTACTCCTGGAAGGAATGAACGGGAGCAGCTCGCGCTACTATCGTCGCGCTATTGTCGCCATTTGACTTCCGTTTGCTTTATTTTTTGTTGAATACTTTTCAAGTAGCCCAACTGAACACTAGTGGAAGCCTTCCTCCACTGTTTGCTAGCTCTGGAAGTGGCCTGTTTTGTCCGCTTCCGCGGAAGATAAAGAGAACACTGACGTGTCTTTAGGAACAGGGTACTCGATTGTTACTTTTTGCTTAGGAGCTCACCTTATGGCCACAAACTTTCCATGTAACCGACTTATGGAAAATCAAACAAACTTTATTGCTGGTTGTTTTTCAGCTGAGTGGATTACTACTCTTCGCAACTACATGATGCGAGGTCTTCGAGAAGGCTTTGGTGCGCGCAAGGGATACAAAAAGGTCTCTAAATCTCTCGCAGTGCAATGGTCACTGCGCTGTTTAGGAAGGCATAAAATTGTTTTCTTAATTTCTAAGAGAACTATTTTTGCCTGTGTCTGCTTATTATCGAATTCTGCAAGTCGTGGCTTCGGTAAACGACACCACCAGCTGCTCTGCCAAATATTTCATTTTAAATTATTTCATTTGAAGCTATGCTAAACAAATTTAATTCAACTTTGTTGCTTTAGCTTTTATAACCAGCCGTCTTTTATACGCATTCTCGTTCAGATAAACTCCTTCGACATAAAACGCTAATTTCTTCCCGCGTCGCTTTCTCAGCAGAAATATCCTAGAAGGTTTTTTGCTCGCCATGGTGTACAGGTTTATTTGTCGTAGCACTTTGTTGCGTTGCATTCTGAGACAGAATCCAATTTAATCGAAAACAAATTAAAAGTCTCAAGTGGATAGCACATATAATTACAATGCAATTGCGAGGCTTAAAGACAGTCGTATTTGCTTAATTTTCAGGTTATTCACTTTTTACTGTACCGATTCAGGTAATATCGAGAGCCAAAATTCATAACCGGCTTTATATACTGGTAGCTTCTTTTATTCAAGCTATAACAACCAAAAATGTCCGATTGGATCTTTCCGGTTTGTATATTGTTAACACTATTTAATGGTCCAAAATGCGGCAACCACTGCAAATGTTGCAAAGGCTGGAATGCTGCGAAAGACTTCATATCAGCATTGCGATCAACACGTAAGGTGCTCTTGAGGAAACTTATTTTCTGCATTTTATAAGACATGTTTACTGACAATTAATTTTGGATTGCAAGTTCCTCTCTGCCGACTACTGTGAATTGCAGAACAAAATTCCTACATTTGGTTTATGCTGGCATCCTGATGGTAATTGGAAATTTCTTACATTAGAGCTTTAAATCCAATCAATGAATTATATACTCCGCCAGCCAATGAATCAATCTATCAAATCGCTTTTAACAAAGGTGAAAAATGAAGATGGGGAAAAAGCTGTACGAGCACACAATGACCGAGTCTCCCTCTCTAAGGCATCAGTGACAGATAGGCCTATATTTTTTAACAATGCACACAGCTTATATAATCGCCAAACGACAATGATGTAAATGCGCATTTATATCGTGAATAACAATTATCATAGTGCAAATAAAATTTTATAATTGACACGTAGTTCAAACATTATACGCATAAAATACATAATATACCTAAATTACTTAGAAAGCTGTTAGAAATGATCCAGCATACTATGTGTAGGCAGCAAGATTTTTGCCGTGGCAGAGACAAATTTAAGCAATAACGCTATGAAGTAAAATTATATGCCATGGAAACACAGCAGATGCTACCGTGTTGAAAAAAGGTGCCTTTACTGAGAAAGGCAAAAAGTTCTGCCCATTCTCATAATCTTCTTGGCAATCGGGTAGACATATTAACATATTGCTAACTACCTTCAAGTACCACTTCTCACGCCAGTGCCTTATTCGTAGCCGCTAATCTTAGTAGTCTTTGTGATTTTGAGTTCGTTGAGATTTTTTGCTTTCTTTCTACATAAGCTATGCTAAAAAACTGAGCACTAAACCCTAATAAACTACCACTGCGTCCATAAAAACATTTTTCTTGTGCGTAATGACCCTAGTACTCTGCGCACAAAACAAATTAATACGTGTCGCTCTCGCACAAATCTTCTAAGCAGAAATTACAGTAGCGTAGAACCTCAAAACACTGGAAGCGCATTTATAACGAAACCATACTTCCTTAGTTATTTTTCTCTTCAAGCACTGCAGCGGCAGTATGAGATACTCGTCTAGGGCGACGTAAGCTGAGGTGCCACGTACAGAGCTACATCATCGATTACGTCATTATACTCCACGGGCTCGCAGCAACTACTTAATCATATCCGTTGAAGCTATTTCATGCAAGTTTAATCGTTTCTTCAGCTGAGTGGTACAGGTTCGAGACCTGTCGGCATTGCCGGCATTACCTATTGTTCTTTGCTTGAAAAACTCAATAGTATCTTTCTATGTTGGGGTAGGTGCCAGCCTATAGGCCCTTCTAAGCGGTTGCCTGTGCCCTATTGAGTGTTTTGTCAGGCAGCGGTAGTTTTCTCGTTGAGAGCCCAGCGTGAGAGAATCCCACTATTCTTGTTCTCTTTCGCACGCACATTAATCCTCGATATCTTCACGGCAGTTACAATATTAACCATGAACAAGTATTCGAAATCTTATGCACAGAAAATAAAAATGCAAGGCGTTGTATTTTGCCCCGCCGCGGTAGCTCAGTGGTTAAGGCGCTCGACTACTGATCCGGAGTACCCGGGTTCGAACCCGACCGCGGCGGCTGCGTTTTTATGGAGGAAAAACGCTATCCATAAAAACGCTATGGCGCCCGTGTGCTGTGCGATGTCAGTGCACGTTAAAGATCCCCAGGTGGTCGAAATTATTCCGGAGCCCTCCACTACGGCACCTCATTCTTCTTTTCTTCTTTCAATCCCTCTTTTATCCCTTCCCTTACGGCGCGGTTCAGGTGTCCGCCGATACATGAGACAGATACTTCGCAATTTCTTTTCCAAACAAAAATCAATTATTATTATTATTAAGCCGTTTTATTGGATCACTAAAGAAAAATTGGGCCATAAGTTACGCTAACATCAATGCAAGGAAGAAAGCAAGCAATTAGCGCTTTAATGCTTGTAGTGTTTCCATCAGTTTTACGATATTACGTCCCGCACCGCGATCCAGACATGCTTTTTCCAAAAGCATTTCATTCGTCGCGTTTGAGGCCAGTAAACATTATCATTATCAGCCTGAGTACACTCACTGCAAAACAAAGGCTGTTCTCTTATCCCTCTAATTTCCCTGTCATGTGTCAGGCGCGGTCACCCTGTCCCCACAAGTTTTCTAATCTCCTCCGCGCATCTAACTTTCTTTCCGCAGCCTCCTACGCTTGCTTTCATTTGGTGTTCAGTTAGTTAAACATGCACAAGGAATAATGATAGAGCAGAGTTCGCGCACTTGGAAACAGATGAGAGGAGAAAATGACTCTATGACAATGCCTTTTCGTTAAATCGTTTCCTGTTATAGCATAATGGAGTGTGAACTGCGTGGTGTCATCATGTTATCCAATGCGCTCCACCACCCCATTTTTAACCTCATCTAGCAGTTTCTTTTTAAACCAACTTGACCACCTTGAATGGAGGCTCTCGTAGATCTGCAAATAATAAGCGTCGAGAGGTCACGTGACCTGCGAACGGAGAATACACAAAAGTGGATGCTGAATCGCTGTGACGTACCGGTGCACTGTCAAATGATCGGTACTGATCACGTTGGCGGCACCAACCAGAAGACGAGGGTAAAGCTTCCAACGCAGACAAGCACAGGTTCACGGTAGCAGCTGTAAAGGCCAAGGGTTTAGACTACAGAAGCGTACAGTGCTCGGAAGCAGTGCAGTTCATCCCATTGTTTGAAATTGTCTCTTCTCAGGAAAAAATTGAAATAAAAGTGAATAATGCAACGCGAAGGAAAAAATATTTCTGTGCAAAACTGTGTATCACATATTTTTGTATTCATTTATCCGCTCTTATATCGATCCGGAATGTGTCAACAGCGCAGTGACTGCTTGTTTTTTCAAAACCATAGATTTCCCCCACGCCCCCCGCCAGTGGTTCAAGCGACATCACGCACCCCTTTTTTGATTACGAAATATGAGCTCCCCACACATGCTCCCAAAAGTTTTCACGCAGCACGCCACTTGTTCTTTCCACATGTCTCTTTTCGCTTGCACATTCGTGTCAGGATTCAAAACACCTCTTCGCCCTTCCAAATTCTCCTCCCGTGTGCTTTGTTTCCCTGTGAAGCCTGACCCGAATACACTAAGCATCCATATATATTTCTCTTCTACGTTGTTTTGTCGTTATATTTAACCTCTATATTGTGTCTCATCTTAATCTTAGAGGTACAAGAACCGCCTCCACCACTGCTCAACGACTCCACTCCCTGCAGGGCGGCGTCGATCTCTCGGCAAAATTTCGCATCCGGACATGGTACTTTGGACCGCCTTTGTGAAGTGAGAGCCCTGCTCCGCGAGTATAAAAGTGAAAATATAGGCCATCGGTTGTGTTTATTTCGTGCTTGTTTTTTTTATTATGCCACGAAAGAAAACGCAACACCAGAACAAAGATAGCTCCTATAGAAAGCGAGAGGCTGTAAAACACGATGTAAACCTTGAGCAACTTTTTTAGCGATATCCGTTTAATAACTGAAGCAAGTTATGGTAGACTGCGGGTGTAATTTTAACCAAGCTGCTTATCTTCTATTTCGTACAACAACCGCAAGCCTTCTGAGGCACGACGCTGCTCTATGTTTTGTTCTCTTTGTTCTCTGTGTTAAAGTACTCTTTTTCTTTTATAAGGACTAATATAAAGACAGCTCTGCTCTCCCTTCGGCCGATACCTGTGTCAGCACCTCCTGATGTCACGAAGAGGAGTAGCTTATATGACGTACAGAAGCAATTTAGAACCCATCATACGGCTCTCATTGCGGAATCAGGGTATATATGAGCCTTATGTAAAGAAACTGGAAGATATAGAAAATACACAGTCACATTAGTCCTCCATAAAGTCAGCAATAAAATTCCAATAAGGAAGGGCGTCAGGAAAGCCGACACGATCTCGCCAATGCTATTCACCGCCTGTTTACAGGAGGTATTCCGAGGCCTGAAATGGGACCAGGTGGGGATAAGAATTAATGAAGAATACCTAAATAATCTGCGATTCGCTGATGGCATTGCCTTGCTGAGTCACTCAGGATATTAACTGCAAATCATGATCAATGAGTTAGAAAGAACGGTGGGTCTAAAAATGAGCGTGAAGTAAACTAAAATAATGTTCAACAGCCTAGCAAGGAAACAGCAGTTCACAAGTGGCCGCGAGGTTCTCGAAGTGGTAAAAGAATACATCTACTTAAGGCAGGTAGTGACAGCTGATCTGAAATATGATAAGGAAATAACTAGAAGGATAAGAATGGGGTGGAGCGGATATGGCAGGTTCTCTCAGATAATGAATAGAAGTTTACCAATATACCTTAAGAGAAAAGTGTAGAACAGCTGTATCTTACCGGTGCCCGCCTACGGGGCTGAAACTCAAAGGGTTCAGCTTAAGTTAAGGACAACACACCGAGCCATGGAAAGAGAAATGATAGGTGTAACGTTAAGAGACCGGAAGCGGGCAGAGTGGGTGAGAGAACAAAAGCGTGTTAATGACATCCTAGTCGAAATCAAGAGGAAGAAATGGGCTTGGGCAGGGCATGTAATGCGAAGGCAAGATAACCGCGCTCGTCCTTAAGGGTAACGGAGCGGATTACAAGACAAGGCAAGCGTAGCAGGGGGCGGCAGAAGGTTAGGTGGGCGGATGAGATTAAGAAGTATGCATGCAAAGGGTGGATGCAGCTGGCAAAGGACAGGGTTTATTGTAGAGAAATACTAGAGGCTTTTGCCGTGTAGTGGGTGTAGTCAGGATGATGATGATGATGGTGGTGGTTATGATGATGATAATGATGATGATGCTGGTGGTGGTGGTGGTGACGGTGGGGGTGGTGATGGTGATGATGATGATCATGATACTATTTTCATATGTGCCCACTCCACACTACGAGAATTAATATTTACCACCTACGCGTGCCCGTCTTTAAGTAGAAAGGCGTTTGAATTATGTCACTCGGTTTGAAATGTATACTTAACATAAATTCTGTTCGTAGTAACAATGCACAGCAACTGCGCAAAACAGCAAAATGCTATCAAGTAAAATTCCGCAAATAATCTTCTCGCGTCAAAATTCCATAACATGACGCGAGGTTAGCTTTGATGGTGTTCCCC